>WOAB01000824.1:0-106296 GCA_027886185.1 Rheum nobile
ATGAGATTCGAATTTTCTACTAATTTCTTGCTTCATGAGATTTTGTCTTTGATAAATATGATCCTAGTTGTATTATTAGTTGTAGAGTAGCTGAACATGTTCAATCTTTGTTTGCCCATTTGTGAATTATGAAGTTTATATGTGTACGTCATTAGATTTGTTGTCTACCAATTAGCTAAAGTCAAATGGTTGGTTTTATCTGATGTCTATTGTCTGATCTTTCTACTGTATGTTGCTACTGCTATGAGTTTGCTGAATATAGTATCTGGTCTTTTAGTAGTTCTGCAGTGCTTTCATAATCAATTTTTATTGTTTGATTAGTGAACTGAGTTTTAGCTACTATCTTGATGGTTGAGGAACCTAAGCTGCATGTTTGTTATCAAGCAACTACGGTCGTTGAAGAAACATTATGTCAAGGATTTGTTGAAGAAGAAGTGATTAGGATGTGTGAGTTACATTTGGTACTTGTATTTTGGTTATGCATAGATTTGGTACTTATGTTTGGTATGCATAGATTGAGTACTTGTGATTTGGTACTTTATGTCTGGTTATGCATAGATTTGGCAAATTAAAAAAATATAACTCAAATTGTAATTCATAATTAACAAACCAACACTACCTCAAAGTAATGTAAACATAATCATTCCATTCATGGGATAAACCAAACAAAATTTGATTTTAACACACATTCCCTTTCCATTCCCTTATTTTTCTCCCTTTTCCCTTTCCGTTTCTCCTTGTCAACCCAAATGCCCCCTCAATCCCGATTTTATACGGATTGCGATTTCGTTTTCACAAACGCGGCCGATTTCATGTTTGAAATTGAAATCGGATAGGGAAAACAGAGCGGGTTGTCGAAGAACATCAGCCTTATTTTCATTAATTAGACACGGCCGACCCAACATTTGGCTAATTACGCTATCTTGCCCAACTTTCTGGTTTTGTGGCAATTATACCTCTGTTCTAATATAAATATTATACTAAAATTCCCCAAAATTAATATTAAATATTCTTTAACTTTTAATATACCCTTAACTATAGTAGTGTGATATTTTAATAATAAACGCTCTCAAATTTATTTAAGAGACTAGTTAAGTTTTTTTATAAACTTAACTTAACATTATTTATACAAAAATTATTCTAAATTAGTTTGGACTTAAGTTAATGAAGTTTTCATTTCTCTTTACTAAGAGAAATAAAATAACTCTCATAACTTTTATTATCATAAAAATTAAATCTACTATAATACCCTTCTAATTTAAGTGGATTATTACACAATAGTCGAATCTCATTGGTCTACGTACAAACCCCTTACCTTGGAGTTTCTGAGCTCTTTTATTGCAGAGAAGGATCCTAGACCTAGCATGTATACCACCCCCGATATATGTCGAAAGTGTCATAAGCCAGTGACCCCAACTTTAATGTCTGAAGTCACCCAAGGCTTAACATCGAACAAAGTTTGTAAAAAATGTAATAAGTTCATACTAATAAGACATAGCGGGAGTCTTTTAAATGACAACACTTTCCAATAGTAAATCTCCAAATGCAATTACAAGCTTCATGTGTAGTATCATGGTATCCATCCATCGTCACCTTGAGTGAGCTCACTTTCCAATAGTAAATCTATCCATGTGTAGCTTCATGTGTAGTATCATGTATCCATCCTCGTCTCCTTATATAAACTCTCCTTATAAAGTGTGGAGATTTAGTTTTAACAAACTTAAACAATTAAGTATAGCTGAAGACTTATTAAGACTCTAATGCATAGGTTAAAACTTTCCAATAGTAATCTCCAAATTGCAATTACAAGCTTCATGTGTAGTATCATGGTATCCATCCATCGTCACCTTGGTGATCTCACGTTAATGATATTGTAAAAAAATACATGTTACAACAAATGGACAGCCCTGTCGGGGTCAGTTGGTCGATTCATAGAAATGTACATATCATAATAAGCATGATGCATAGTCACATGTAATAACAATCATGAGTACAAGGAGATGGACACACACTAACTAGCAACACTCCTTACAACCTCTCAAAGATAATCTACTTCAACCTTATCGATTTTCAATACAGCTTAATACCAAAATAGAATATGGTTGATTCATCACCTACTTTCCAATCATTGTACTAGGTCCCTTTAATATCACATATCCTCGCTCAATCATTGATGCTACTTGATTACCCAAAGATCAATAAGGTAATTGTCCAATACCAAGACTTTTTTTTCCTTGATCATAAAATTCCCAAATATTATATAAGTACAACAAGATCACTTAACCAACCACTTACCTAAGATCCTACAACCATCAATTCCAATTATCATACACTTCTTCGATCTTGAATCTTACTTCACATGTAATTCATTCAACAACCTCAACTTAGAATTTCCACTTCAAACCTATATCCAATAATTATACCGAGTCACGAACTCAAACAACCTCACAACTTAATCTATATTCCCCGAATATAAATATCTCAAGTTGAGGTTGTTGGACCTAAACTTTTTAAAGTATGGACCGGACCGTTACGGTCCGGTCCTTTACGGTCCGGTCCACGGTCCGGACCGGTAAGACCGGATTTCATATTTTTCGACATTTAAAGGGTTTGATTACGGTCCGGACCGTAAAAATTATGGACCAGACCGGACCGTAAAAATTATGGACCGGACCGTAAAAATTACCCCCCAAATATTTTAAACTTTTTTTTAAAATTTTTACGGTCCGGACCGGACCGTAAACCGGAATTGTAAAATCCCCATACCGTGGACCAGATCGTAAATTTCCGGTCCGGTCTACTTTTGTCCATCCTTACACACACAAGTCAGCATCACTGAAACCTTTTTACACACACACACACACACACACACACACATGGTTAGCTCAATTACAACCTTGACTACACACACCATGAGTATTGGCCAAATCCGAGCTCATATTGGAAGTCCATGTTTATACAAACGCCACAACCTCAAGCATGCGGTATGGCCGTACATACCCTATCGAAGGCCTACTCTGAGGTATGCATCTACTACTGCACTCTTATACCCGGGGTCGCCTTTGCCCATCATTCGGAGGGTGGTGCATCCGCATCCTAATCACATGCAACCTCCACATGGAGGATGTCCTCACTTTTTCTTTTGATCACTCATATGAATGACAGCACACATTTTCACAACACAAATGAACAAGTCATTCATATAACGAACAAGTCAAGCACATAGATGAAATCATTCAAATTTCATAATATAACATTATATATTTCATGAATGAGTCACAATAACATAACATGAATCAATAAACTCACACAAACATTATCATAACAAACCTTAGACGCATAAAGCAATATTCAAACAAGCACACAAATGACCAACTGAGCAAGTATGAGAACTTGCCTTATTAATGACATCCGAACCTTTAAAAGGTATCAGTCAAGACCATATATCCTCAAATAATTACCTAGGATGCAAATGATGTCACAATAAATGCTTAAGTTTCACAATTCAAAATATGAAATTTGACAGCTTACTTTCCATTCAAAAACGTAACTTTAAATCGATATAAAATAATTCAAAATTTAAGAACAAGATGATCTAAATAAAAAATAATGAGTCTAGCTCATTCTCCAAGTAAAACGAACCCAAACCATTTATAAATATTTGTGAAAAATCAACAAAATCAGTATCGCACATCACGCGCACTGATTTTATAAAATTCATTATAGCTTTACATTGAGTGATTCAAAAGCCTAAATGTTGTTAACTTCCATAGTGTAATAATAAAAAATGAACCAGTCCAAAACATTTATTAGAGTTTAACAAAAATATACGAATAAAGTTTGACATTATGAAACATAGAAACTCGAAGTCAAATCTCTTTCAGATTTCTGGAATTTTAGAATTAAATCCATAAAAATATATTTTCAGTCAAGTAAATTAAACAAATACCATTCATATCTTCCCAGAAGTTAGTAATATCCTCCAATTGGAATCAACGAAACATCTCATCTTATATGACCTTAAAATTTATTTAATTCGGGTACGCAGAATCTGCGATGTCACATTGTAAAAATATCTAAAATTCGAAAAAAAATCCTTTAGGGATGAAACCAGTTCCAAATGTTCAAAAACATGTTCTAGTTTATCATATTAAATATCTATTAGGATACAATAAATCATTGACAATTTATAAGCAAAACGTTTCATGAACTCAAAATCAAATCATCAAATGAACTGTTCTATTTCAAAAACTTTTAAAAACATCTAACGACATCGAACAGCTACTATTTTTAATATACAACTAAATATATAAGTTTACAATACACTGTTGAAATTTAGAATCAAAATAAGATCTAGAACTATTTTTAACAATTAAAAGTCTTAACAATGTCGACCAGAAATTCCTGGCAAGAGCTTCGACCACCTTCTTTAGACGGGGCGCGTGAGGGCGTGTCTTTTGGCTTCAAGGGACGTGCTTCATATGACAATGTAGAAGACAAAGGGAAGAAAAGAATTCAATTTGAATCATCTAAATCCGACATCGGACGTATAAACGGCGGTGTTAGGAAGTTGATTGAGTTTTAGGGTTGAGAGAGAGAGAGAGAGAGAGAGGAGAGAGAGAGAGAGAGAGAGAGAGAGAGAGAGAGAGAGAGAAGAGGAGGAGGAGAAAGAGTTGTGTGATTTTAGGTTAAAACTAAGCCCTATTTATAGGGAATGGAAGAGATCAATTAAGATAATGTTTTTGAAAAGAAAATATTCAATATTCTTTTTCATGTAAAACTAACTTTATTGAGACAATATAAAAGGAAAAGATAAATTTGAACACACTATATTTTCATTTAAGTTTAAATTATACTCTTAAATAATTCATAAGGAATTTATTTGACATCAGATATAAATTCAAGTTTATAATATAATTATCAAAAATATAATAAATTTTATAATTCCAAATAATATGAAAGACATTTACAATTATAACCTTATTTAAAATTTAAAATATTACGGGTTATTACATCGTGAACCTCATGATATTCCGTTTGGGGAACACACAGAGGGAGCTAACCCTCCTTCGGCTAATTGAGATTTATGGATTCTCTCCTACTGGCCGCTGTAAAGAATTGTCCAAGATAGAGCAACATAATTTCTGGTATAAGCACACCAGAGCACACAGATTCGAGGGTTAGCGTTCAAAGGGGTCCAACATTGTCCATCCTTGCTTTCGCATCTTGCAAAAGTTCTTCTTGCACACCATCTATGCCCAAGATGATATTGGTGGGAATGTCAGATGTGGGGAACTTCTACAACTATGGGCTATAATAGAGGGCACTCCTTTCAACCTAGCTTCCAGTTGAAAAGAAGTTTCTAAGCCTACATGACAAGATAAATAGAGGGCACTCTCTGCATCGGGGGAATGTTCACTCTTATCGCTAAATACTTTGGCATCAATTTGGATCTCTACTCGAAGACGTCAGATCTCCATTGCATTGACATGGATTATCTACGTCAATGCATTGGATTGCCACATCTCGGGGCGACACTCACCATCTCTTCTTCCAACAGACCCTTCGCACAAGACCAATCCTCGATCTAGAGCTCACCCTCACTACTATGAGTACAACTGGTATTCCGGCTAGATTGGCGATGCCCCGCCCATACATGAAGGTGTGTCCGATGATGATGATATGTATGACGCTGATCCACGAGTTGCAGCTACAGCTCCCGTTCATGATGTTTTCCTACGCGTCATTTTGAGCAGGGTGGCCCTTCCTCATCCTCCTCTTATGCCATGCCGACTATGCTTTTGATTTTTTCTATCTTCGAGGGCATGTGGACTCTCTGGACTCGAGGATGACAAACCTACAGTTGTTGGTTAACCACATCAGGGGCAGGTTGATAGCCAGCAACAGATGACCGAGTTGATATACCACCACATGTTTGGGTATCCTTTTGACCTGAACGCCCCGTACCCACCACCTCCTCAGTAGATTTCCTTAGTGAGTTTCTTCTTCCTCTTGTTACCTTTTCTACATTAGGGACAATTAGATTTTACCTTGGGGGTTGACATTCACTAGTAGACTTTCATGTTTGAATTTGCATATAGTGTTATTTTTCCTTGTTTTATGTTAGGTTTGCATGCATTTCATTAATCAGTGGATGTTTGAGAAGACTCTCATATTTATACTTGCTTGTTTTGTCTGATGTTATTCCCTTTGGCGTGCTTTGGTTGTTGATACTTTAATTGACCTATGGACATGATTATGACAATTTGATAGTTAGCATTTTATTGAACATATGGTCATTGATTGAGACTAACTAGAACCTGCATTCTAGACAATAGCATTGAGCTTCTAAGCCTAGGGACTAGTCTTCATGAGTCCTCTTATTCTGTTTCATGTGTGGGATTCTCGCTTCGACTATTTCATCTCTAGAACTTGCATTATAGTCTTCTTTGAGGCCATATTTACGATTTTTGTGCATGAGGTGAAAATGATTGAGGCATTATTTTTATTAGCTTATATGTCCCTTTCCCGCCTTGCATGTTATCCTTCTGGTTCAAGCCAATTCAAGCCTATATAGCTCATTATTTGAAAGCACCACAAAAACATGTCGAGCCTAATTATTAGCCTTCTACCTATCCGAGAATTGGGATAACTGAATTGTATGCTTTTATGGTTGCAAGCTAAGCTTGGGGGATTTCACATGTAATGTGTGTTTGTGAATTATTTCTGAATTTCTTAAATTTCATTTTTTTATTTCAAAAAAAATAGAATAAGGGTATTTGGTTGAAAAGGATGGTTCAAGAGTTGGGTGTTATCTTGGTTAGTTCATCTTTCCCGGATTTAGCACCACATGTCCAAATTATATCCATACCTTTCTTTTTACCATGACCCCATTACAACCTAATTAAAGTCTTCTTGATTTGTGTCATGTACAAGGTCCCTAGTGGTGGAGATTTAGAACGCTAGTGCAAGCTTATGCTAGATGTTCGAAGTTGAGACTTGGCGAAACACGTACCCTAAACACATGAGTGAGAGTGGACTCTGATTTCTTTCCCTTGTGAGGTCTTTGAATGGGGAAATAGTTATGTCACTTTGATGAATTTTATATCTAATTGCCTAGATTTCCACTTTTTCATAATCGTTGACATTGTCCTTTAGGTAGAAAGAAGCATTGCATTACTTGTGGAATAGTGGACTTTGTTTTTGATTGAGGACAATCAAGAGTTTAAGCTTGGAGGAATTTGATAACATCCATTTAGTGCATGTTTAGGACATGCACTTGTGTTATAGTTTAGTTTGTTTTGTGCATTTTATCTTGCATTTGTAGTCAATTGCATCATTTTCTTTGTTATGGAGGTCTACACTAGAAAATTGTTTACTTGTAGGTACTTTGGTGGATTTTTGGGTCTTTCTATGGATGTTGGTACCATGGGTCTCGTCTGGAGGCTGAAGCTGTAAACTAGAGCAAATTAGGACCATAATCGAGCTAACATGAGTGGTGCGTGAAGCTCGTTGAAGACCGTGTAGTTAGATTTCAATTTCCTAGCTTAGAAGATGGTGCATTACACTACACGACCGTGCAGTCGGCGATTTTTTGCTCCACGGTCTGTGTGGTTGTTATTGTAAGATGCTTAAGGTTGTACACTATACCGTGTGGTTTTCGCACGGTCCGTGTGTTTTCAACTGTTACTTGATGTTGATCGTGCATATTCCACACAAACTAGACGCGCACCGCAATCTAACCCAAGGCATAAACCCCGGGGTATGGCAGAACGAGCCAAGAAAGCGTGGTGCGTGGGAGTCGTTATGCAAAGTAATATTAGGCTACCTCTAAGCTCAATCCGAATGAGATATTATAACAATCAGCTTCCTCAACCCGATTGGTGCTTAAGGAACCTGAGGACATTTGTATTTTGTAGAGGTAAAATTAATACATTTATTTATTGTGTATCATTATTATTTGATTGTTTAAAATGTCATAAAAAAGGCCCATTAAGGCCCATCATGGGTATTTAATTGTTCCCCAAGAAAGAGGTAAGCTCTTTAATGTCATTTTGTTAACCCTAGCAAGGAGAGATTTATTCAATCCTCTCTGAAAAACTCTAACCTCTCCTCATTCACATGACTGAATATTAACTTGAGCGTCTAAGGTGAAAACGGGGACAAAGCTTTTCTTTTGGCCTTTCTCTATGTGCGTAGGGCACCGAAAAGAAGATAAGAGGAGCCTATGCTCACCGGAGTTGCGGGTTCTTGTCATCTTCATCAACAATTTATTCTGGTACATAATTATGCTACCACAGAAACAACGACATGTGTTGGGGCCTATGGCTTAATGGAATAAAGACTGATGGCAACTCATGTCGTTACGGATCGTAGGCTAATAGAATGAAGACTGATGGCAGCTTGTGCCCATGTGGTCCGAAGGCTAATAGAATGAAGACTAATGGCAGCTTGTGCCCATGCGGCCGGCAGCTCGTGCTCATACAGCCCGAAGGCTAATAGAATGAAGATTTATGGAAACTTGTGCCCTGCGACCCGGAGGCTATCTGACAGCTTGTGCCCTTGTGGCCCGAAGGCTTACTGGCAGCTTGTGCCCCTGTGGCCTAGTGGCTTACTGGAAGCTCGTGCCCTTGTGGCCCGAAGGTTTGTAGTTGGCCATAAGTGGTTGTTTCTTTGGCCGTAAGTGGATATTCATTGGCCATATATAAGTGGCTAGATATTTGGCCATAAGTGGCTAGATCTTTGGCAGTAAGTGGCTATTCGTTGGCCATAAGTGGCTATCTTCAGGCCATTCTTAGTTGTTGTTTGGTCATAATTGACTATCTTCAGGCCATTCTTGGTTGTTCTTTCGTCATAATTGACTATCTTCATGCCATTCTTGGTTGTTGCTTGGTCATAAGTGACCATCTTCATGCCATTCTTGGCTGCTGTTTGGTCATAGTTGACCATCTTAATACCTTTCTTGGTTGTTGTTTGGTCATAATTGACTACTATTAGCCCATCTTTACCTCTGCATAAAGAGATCAATTTCTAGAAAATGTAGTGTTTTTATTGCATATATATCCTCATAGAAGGAAAGGGAAAAGATGGGGTTGAGAACTTAACTAGCACGCTTCGTTTTACTCGTCCGAGTGGATAACATAAAAATTATCCGGGTAAGTTTTAATTTTGTTCGTGCTTGGACTGAGACCGTCAATCTACCTTGGTGTGCAAGCTTCTTGAGCAAACTCTGTAGGGTTTGTTATATGCCCCGTCTGCTCTCAGCGCTCGTGTCATAGGCTCGTACCCCAGCAGCGCTCCATCTGCGCTCTGCTAGCTCCTTCCCCAGCCGCGTTCCGCTTGTGCTCTGTTGGCTCATGCCTAGCTGTGCTCCATCTACTCTCCGCTAGCTCACACTCCGTTTGTGCTCTACTGGCTCGAGATGCGCTTTTGGGTTGTGCAGAAAGCTTCAGAATTCATATCTTCTACAATGGGGGTATTCGGTGGAAGGTGTCCCTGTCGGCGTTGGATTTGTATATAATTAGGAAATTTGGATTTGTAATTTTTGTGATTAACTTGTAATTTTTGTACTTGATTTGTATTTAAATTAGGAAGAGATTAGTGATAGGTTTAGGGTACATATGGCGGTTTTAATGAGGGAGTGTCATGTGACGTAATTAGGTTTTAGTTTAGTAGATATATAGTAGATTGTTTCAAAATATATCATACTCCAACAGTCACCTTATTTAAAAAAAACTGACAACTAAAATTGGAAAATCATAAAACAATTTTTTCAAAAATTTGTTCTTGCTTTGAAAATCAACAAAAAACTGGAAACTCGTATTGTTGGACTTGTTTGATAACAATGTGAGTTTCTTGTTTTATGTTTTTTTGAAGATTAAGAAAAGATATTTGGAAACTCCATTATGGTTTTCAAATTTTAGTTAACAATTTTAAGAATTAAAACTGGAATTTCATAATGTTGTCAAATGAGCCACAACATTAGTTTCCGGTTTTCTGTTTTATTTTTTAAAACTAGCAAAGAATAAATTTTCTAAATACTTATTTTTCTAGTTTTCAATTTTTAGTTGACAGTTTTAAAATTTAAGGTTACTATTAGAATATGATATGTTTTGAAGCAATTATGTTGATAATCATATAAAATAAAAATGTTTCAAAGCTAAAAACGTAATAAAAATCCACAATGTTAGCAGACGAGCCTTATATACTTTTTTAGGCAATTAGTACTCGATACCCCACTTTTTAAAACACTTTGCAAACATACCTTCTTTTTTACAGTTTTGCATCAATGTCCAAAATAATTGAGAAAATACCCAAAACAATTGCAAAAGTACCCAAATCCCAAAAAAATGAATTATGCAAAAAAAGATAAATTAATAAATTTCATTAATCTTTTTCTTTCAATATTGTAAAAGGAGAATGAATAAAAAAATTGAAAAATAAAGAAGTCATATGATGTGAAACATTTTTTTATCATTTTCCAAGTTCTCTTTCATCCCTCCAAATCCCAAAATTCATTCTTCATTCATGTCCGCTCAAGCTCTTCCATGTTTCAAGCACCATTGTCATCCTCATCCCAAGTTCAAAAATCTTGTTTTTTCACTGAAATCAAGCTCATATTCCGCGAAAATAGTTACACCCACAATATCATTGAAAAAACAAGCCAGTTGGGACAATATTTGAAGTGCGATAGGTAAAAACTTACCCACAACAGTCGACTTCGGAAAAAAAAGACATGAAATCAAAACATGGTACGTACGAGGAACGGAAAAGGTTTTTTGGTTGATTAGGGTTGATTGGAAGAGTGTCAGGATTGAACCCATAAGCCTATCAGGAAGATAACAAAAAGGTTCTATGAAGATCTCATTATATCTTTACTTTTCATCTTCAATAACCTTTTCTTTTTGATATTTTCTTTTACGAATTTGTTTACTTTTTTTTGATAATTTTCATTTAACAAAATTGGATTTTTTGAGTTTCTTTTCATAAAAAAATATTTATTTTTCTGCTTTTTGTTTTAAAAGAAAAGAAAAAATAAATAAATTTATGACAAAAATACCCAAATAAAAGTGCTTTAAATAGAGTATTTCTACAAAAAAATTATAAAGTGCAACTCCGCCTAGTTATTTTAGGTGTAATATCAAATACCACAGCGTGCATGTTCCCCTGCCCATAACAATCGGAACCTAAACTTCATCTGTGATGCGCGACTACTAGAAACCCGAGGAAATTTTACTTGCCGAAAAAATAGAACGCAAAACCTCCCAATAATTTGTTTCCCTCTAATATTAATCTACTATCTATATCTATACTAAAGCAGAAGCCTAAATCCCACGTGTTGGCCATAAATTCAATCCATTTACGTGTCGTCACCATGTTCAATTCGCCAACGTGTCGATCTCTAAGCTATGCCACCTCATCCACCACATCATCCAACCCATCCAAAAAATATTATAATAGTGAATTCTTAATTATTATATATTAAATAATCCAATATATCCACTTAAGATAAATTTAAATTCAAAAAATTTATATCTTCTAAACCAATGGAACCATAATATTCTTAATTATTATATATTAAATTAAATACTCCAGTATCTCCACTTAAGATAAAATTAAATCTTCTCTTCTTCCATTAATTTGTTAGTTTGTATTAGGTTTTCTTAGTCGAGTTCGTATATCATAAATTTATTCTTCTCTTAATTTCGGTTTTTATTTTTTTGAAGGCAAGTAATAAATATATTGAAAGGTGAATGGAAAAAGCCAAAGATGAGGTTACAAAATCGCCAGAGGCGTGCTCGACCAAGAGAGAGTCAAAAGTAGAGCTAATCTATAACTAATCTAGAAGGATTTACAAGATATGCAATTTGTGCATCCAATGTAAACAAGCCGGTTTGTTAAGATCGGATTTCGTCAGAATGGTCGACTTGATAGCGCTTTGGATTCGGTGGGAGCAAGAGGTGATATCAGGGGCTTCGTCTCGGTGAATAGCTTTGTTTCTTGTGATCCAGATGGTGTAGATGAATGTAGTAAAAGCCATGGAGGTAGTTTTCTGGATAATACCTCTCTTTCCTTTTCCTCTAGACAACCAACGGGTCCATCCTAAGAGTGTAACACCCCCGACTTATTATCGGTAGTGTCACACGCCAGTGACCTCAGACGTTGTTGTCCGATGTCGCCCAAGGCTTTAATCGGAACAATTAATCTTAAATAAATATAATTAAATAACGAAAGGTTAAACAGCGGAAGACATTTGTATATGAAACTCAATCCTTTTATATTAAAAGATCTCTCATTAAACGAGAGTAGTGTTTATACAACAAAGTGTAATTATAGCGGAAAACTCATAAATTACACAGCGGAAGACTTTAAGAATAAACCTAGTACATGACTAGGTTATAAAAATACATTTAAAGTAATACTTAACGACTTTGAAATACCGGCACTTAAATCTGCAACTGCAAGTCTCTTCCTCAACGGTTACTTCGAGTCTTCGGGAACCAACCACTGATGTGCGGTATAGGAATGATGACACCAGCCAACCATGCAAGGAATAAAACCCGGTTGGTTAGTCTAATGAAAGACTATGCAAGGGTGAAAACAGAATGGTCTTAGTGATCATAACCGTTTACTATCATTGTCCCTCGAATAACAACCGAAGGAACGATATATAACCCAAAACTTTCACGGAATGATTAAAGTTTGAATGATCGAGAGAAGACTCCTAAAGGTCGAGTCTTATCGGGAACGTATAAAGAGAAGACTCCAAGAGATTGAGTCTTATTGGAAAGCGTATGAAGAGAAGACTCCAAAAGATTGAGTCTTACGGGAAAGTATGACAAATATTTGGGAACATAATAATAATTTCACACAAGCGTTTAAAAAGACTTGACCATTTGGGTCCACGACCAACCTCACCGCGTAATGCGAATTCAGATTTGGAAGGAGGACTTACTCTAATCGAAGTCCAGACGAGTTTCCAAGTTGTACTTCTCACCCAAGGTTCATTAATTATGTGCATAGCGGCACTTATCTTATTTTAGTGACAAAGCGTACATTCACGTTATAAGCTTTTAAATATATCATCTCATCGCGAGAGATTTCGAAAGGGATAAATCCCGAGTGGCGGCACCAGCTGTGTGCACATACCCTGAGTAAGGGTAAGGTCATGACCAGAGAGTACTAGGGAAATAATCATCCTAGCACCAGATATAAAGAAATAACTAGACCTCGCAAGGTACATAGCGTTCCTACGAATACTCGTTCTAACTAAATAGTTAAAGCCACATAATAATCCACATCAATGCCATCATGGCAACAGTATATATATATATATATATATATATATATATCTATAATAGCGTTGTTTCTAGCAATATATACAACCTATTATAATATCATGTTTTAATCGTATCCTTTATAGAATCTGTTCCCAAACGAAAACAATATTCATCCCAATATAATTAACAATTAAACAATTGATAATTAATGGAAATTTGGAATGATAAGCAAGAGCGAACCGCCACTTGCCTTAGACTAGACGAACGATTGACGAAGACGGGTTTCTGGGTCCGAAATGGGAACAGAACTCGGATTACAGATTTCTACGGAACGACCCATAACGAAACCCTAGGTTAGATTCGATAATAAACTATACGAATCTAAATAATGATGAACGAAATCTAAAGAATGGAAGTCCTGACCGAGACCGGATCGCCCAAGGCCACGATCGTGATTGCTAAAGCAATCCGCGGTCGCGGCGGGCACTACCGCAGTCGCGGTCGTCGAGGACGAATGTCCGCAAGCACTGGTGACAGCGGCCGCGGACACGGCCGACATTGTCACTGCCGTGGTCGCGGTAGTTCATAGCCGCGATCGCGGCTAAGAACTCCGGCGACCCAAAATGATAAAAACTCACCGGCGACGACTCGGAAGGGCTCGATTCGCGGCCGCTTCCACTCCTGGGCACCTTGCGCCTCCAATGCACTGCTCCTTGGCCACCACCACCTCCGTCGAGGGCTCCGGTGACTCCTCAAGAATTCCGGTGAGAGCTCGAAGCTCCGGCGACTATGGAAATGAGAGTGAGAGGGGAGATCTCAGATCTGGGTGCTCAAAACCCTCCATTTCGGCCTCTATTTATAGCCAAGGAGGAGAGCCAACCCCGACAAGATCAACGGCGACGACGAATGCGTGGCTCGCATGCCCGACTGTGCCCTCTGCACATTTCCGCGGTCGCAGTGGGTTCTGCCGCGGTCGCGGAAAATTCAAGCCTAGCTCCTCTGGGAGCTATTATTCCGCGGTCGCGGAAATTCTTCCGCGGTCGCGGAATTGCCCTTTTCGCGTCTATTTGCCCAGGAAAAGGTTTGACATGGGTTTAAAACCCCGGATCTTAAATATTTGTACCCAAACAAATATTCTAAGCCTCGATAATACGTCGAATGTATTTTCCAATGCTCTGGGAATTTTACAGAGATCCAACTTGCTACAGAAATTCCAAACTTCGCCAAACGTGTCTCGAATAATTGACGAGGGTTTAGGAAATTACCCAAATACCCTTACTAATAATGAGGGGTGTTACATCTTCCCCCTTAAAAGAAGTTTCGACCCCGAAACTTGGCCGATAACAGCTCAGAGAAGCGACCTCAATCTAAGCTATCCAATCGTATAAGTTTAACCATGTCTAACCCACTTCACACTTTGTAAATTGGTTCAGGCATTTCTAGGTTAAGATCCATAAGTTGGTTCAAATTACAGTTAATGTCAGGTTAACCATAATTAAGACCCTTCACCCTCAAAAGAATTATAACACTTGCTTTCACTAGACATGCATTCCAACACATTACCCCTATGAAATATAAGGGTTACCACAATACTACCCTCTTAAAAGAGTTTCGACCCCGAACTAGCATTGCTAAGCTAAAGGGACCGGTTCCACCATAATCTCTTTACATGGTCTTAGTATCCTTAATCATCTCATTCTTATACTAGCTCCTGGAAAACGATCTGTTTCCTCATCCATGCCACTATCTCGCATAGCCTACTTCTACGTATTATTCTTGTACTAACTCGTGACCATCCTCAAGGTCATAATTATCTTAGGATAATTGTCTCCTAAAATCATCGCACTAGTCTCGCTATACCTTAAGCATGAGATTATACATATTTCTCTTTCACTTTCTCTAAACTTTCCTCAAAGTATGCACCTTATCTTCCTTAAGTCGATATCCTTGAATAAATTTGGTTTTCGAAACCTGTATCCCAAAATCGAACTACTTACTCGATCTTGATTCCACTTACAACATACTGCCTACATTCCTTACTCTTGCTAGAACAGATGTGATCATTCACAAGATTACCATTGTCTCGCTTAGAGTATCCATTACAATCTCCAATATAACCTCATTGTTATGACATATTCTTCCTAAAGACCTTGATGTCCTTAATTAGAAGAATACATCATATTTCTACTAACTTCCTTTCGACAATCCAATCCTCAAGTACATACATAGAATTCAACTATACCTCAACTTAGTACCACTCTTGTCATATAGACCTTACTCCTCATATTCACGACTCAGCTATTACATTGGTTACCTTACTCGCATTTGGCCCTTGTGCCATATCTTTAACTCAAAATCTTCACTCTTGTGATCCCACAATTACTCACACCATAGCCTATGTCCGATTACCTCAACATGATTTACTAATCCTCTCCATAGGATTATACTCTCGTCTTACCCAAACGTGTCATACGATCACCTTAATAAACGTGGATCACCTTTCCCTCAAGTCCACTTGATATCATCTACCTACTTACTTTATGCCACACGATTGACCTTCAAAGCCATAACAACTTTTACCGCTCGAGTTTGCTATTCACCCAACAATCCTTAAGAAATCAGTTGTCCTCATACGATTTATTATCCCAAATCAAGCACCATTTTGCTTTACGGATATTTACCATTTATCCAAGATTAACTTAACGCATTCCATTATCCAATCTCTAACTTAAACCTTTAAGGTTCCTCAATTCTATTTACTCGAAATACCATACTGATGAACGATGCCTTGCCATCAAAATCAATCACTTCACATCCTAAATCCTTCAATTGGTATATATTCGAGTAACAAATGTTACTTTACTCCTTAAATGCACATACGACAATTCCCCATGCTACATCCTTTTGTTTATCGATATCTTCCGAATAACTAGGCCTTACACCATAACCTTTCAATTTCAAGTGGGCTTTCTCCCAAAACTATCGATCACAACTTAATTCCCAAAAAGTGCTATATCGACTACCTTATAGATGTCACACTCTCTAACAATCCACATATCAGACCTTGTAAATCTCTAGATATCATATCTCTATATCCCTTGAAGGTATAATTCACTGATTCAGTTCCTTGGCCCAAATAAGTTTGGCCCTAAGCTCACTTCCAACTCAAAACCTCTAGTTTACTCAAAACAAGATCGTGATAACTCAACTAGCACAATTGCTGCTACTCACGTCATTTTCCTAAACGTGACATCAAATCGCCTTAACAGACATTGATCACTCTACGCTAATCCTTATGTCGTTTCTCTTAAGAAAGCCTCATAACGAAATCTCAGATAAATCTTCCAAGACGATACACATGACTTCACACCCTTAGCCTTTCCGAAAGTCTAATCCTCTGGTCCACAATGAACATTCTCACTTACAACTTCCATAACCAAAATCCCTTGAGATATTACTCCTATTTCCTTAAGGTATCATCCTGATAATTGATTCATTACCAACCGTATCAGTCACTTCTATCAGAATCCTTTAATAGCTTTATACGATTAACGCTTGCTACCTTACTCCTTAGGCGCACATAGACAATTCTCTCCACTAAATCCTTTAATTTATCGGAATCATTAACATAACCTATCCTTAAACTGTAATCTTTCCAATTAAGTGGCCTCCTTCTAACACAGTAACTTCACAACTTAGTCTTCTCCAAGAATTGCACCATAAGCCTTCTAACTGACAAATTCACATAGAATCCAAATATCAAACCTTACAAGATTACAAGTATCATAACTCCTTATTCCCTGATCGTACAACCTACCAATTTCAATCATTTGGTCCACTTAGGTTTGGCTCAACCGCCCTTTTCCTGACTCACATCCCAAAGGTTTGGTTAACTGACTCAAATAACTTATCTCCAACTTAAGATCCTTATACTCCTCACACAGTCTATTATCCATCCAAGACTTAATCATACCATTTCCTTATAGAACCTCAAAATGAAACTCTGAATAGATATTCCAAAATAATACCTATGACTTTGTACACTCGGCTTTTCAAAAAGTTGTAACCATAGGTCCTGCACTGGCCGTACCCACTTATAAATCTCATAACCATAACCCTGGACTCTAAAGTCTTACTCAAGGTCGTAATAGAGGAAACGAGTTCCCTATGCGCTATCCCTCTTAAACAATCATTCCTTTCTCAACAATCTATCCATATCAATGCCTACAGCATGACCTCATAACTAGGCATTCTGATCTTCATATAGTTCATTCCTATGTGCTTTGACTAGAACAAATGTTTAGGGTACCCATATGAGAAGAACAAATTTCTTAATCCCATAGAGCATTAACCACATACATTTGTTTCCTACACCCAAAAAAAAAATTGGTAAAACTCAAATCACGAGATAACGCTGGTCCGCTCAATGAAGGGAGTAATTAATGTCATACTGATGCGACATTACCCCAAGAATAAAGAGAGATTCCTAAGGATGGATCTAGCAATTCAGTAATGGAGTCGCCCCTGGTGTGTTAACCATGTAGGGAACGAACACCTCGGTTCCATACGTTACCCCTCCTGTGTGAGTCCTGACAGCCCTTATCCACACGTGACATAACTGTTTTTGGCACTCACGGAGTCTCGTATGAACGAACAATTTGCAATAGTAACGAATTTAGAAATTTCCGAAACAAGGAAACACTTCTTTATTATTCGAAACATTACATAAAGCAACTGATAGAAAGTCGAATAGACGGATTACTAAACTATGGAGACTATCGACACAAGTCATCGCCCCTTATTCTAAAAAGCCTTACAAAGTACTACCACTTGTACAAAGCTTCCCTTCCATCGGGGTGACGTATCACAAAGAGTCGCTGCTCTTGACCCGAAGATTCCATAGGCGCCTTGCCTTTATCACGAGTAGCAGACTGCCCCGGAACAGATACTTCCGCCCATGGGTTCTGTCCACTGCCAACTTTTGGGACCTGATTTGCTTGTGTTGGCCTAAGGTCCTTCTTCTTACAATATGCCTTCATGTGGCCTTCCCTCCCACAATTGTAACATGCTCGCTTCATCTTTTGGCAACTAGGGCTCTTGTGCCCGGCCTTACCACAGTTGTGGAATTGAATCCCGCCGCTATTCCAGCCTGAGTCCTTGGCGGAATCAGACGGAGTTGCCTTGGTCCTAGTACGACCAGACTTCTTGAACTTGGTGGGCGACGCTGGCCGCTTGAACAAGCAAGCCCTGCGATTCTGTTGCCCGCTCCTTGTCTTAATCTATGCCTCCACACTAGCTGCGACTTGAGGTATGGGGGCCTCTTGGACTTGCGGTTTCATCTGGGCCGTTGATACTTCGACCACTAGCCCCACAATCTGCCCAATGGTCGTCGCATTTAGCACAATTGGGGCAGGAGGTGGAAATCCCCTTGCATCTTGGGGGTCCACTTGTCCCTGATGAACATCCTGTCGCAGGGTCGGGTCACTACTACGTGATCTAGATCCCGCGTCTTCCCCTTGTGGAGTAGCACTTCTCAGCCGAATTCGAGAATCGTTGCTAGGACTTTCGTTAGCTGCTCGGTCGGTGAATCGGGTGTCCATCGTCTGTTGATGAACCATAACGTTTGTTTAGAACCTTTCCAACTGGTACTTGACACTAAGTCAATTACGTTATGATACGATTTATAAGGGTCCAAACTAATAACTCTATATTAGTCTGACTGGCCCACCACCACTAATCGTCGAAACGACTTCTTCTCTGACTTACTGGAAAGGAACTCTAGGAGAAATGTCAACCTTTGAATGACATTCTATCGAAGGAGAAATGATATTCCTAAGAATGGATCTAAGGAATAAGTAACAACTTGAATCTTGCAGAAGTTTGAAAACTACTTAAATCTTATATTTTCAACTTCATACATTATATCTTTAAACCTTATAAATAAAAATAGTTATCTATAAAGTTAGTTTCTCAAGCTAGTGATACGATTATCACAAAACTCTTACTAAGAAAAAAAAATTTGCACTTTTAAGGTTACAATCATAAACTTATTTTGATTGTGTATAACACGCCTTTTATAAACCAACGATAAACAACTTTTGAAGTTTGAAATAGCTAAATCACTAGTTTAAATTAAATTACAAGAAATAATTAAAACTTTTACTTTTAACATTTAAATTCAACATTGAAACTCTCGAAATTCCTTTTTCAAAATAGAAGATAGGTTGAAAATAGTTTCGAAATTAATTTTCGAAAATTCTCAAACCTAACAATAGGCCAAGAATTTTAAAACCGTTTCTCTGATACCATAATTGTAACACCCCCCCGACTTATTGTCGGTAGTGCCACACGCCAGTGACCTTAGACGTTGCTGTCCGATATCACCCAAGGCTTTAATCGGAACAATTAATCTTAAATAAACATAATTAAATAACAAAAGGTTAAACAACGAAAGACATTTGTATATGAAACTCAATCCTTTTATATTAAAATATCTCTCATCAAACGAGAATAGTGTTTATACAACAGAGTGTAATTACAGCGGAAAACTCATAAATTACACAGCGGAAGACTTCAAGAAAAAACCTAGTACATGACTAGGTTATAAAAATACATTTAAAGTAATACTTAACGACTTTGAAATACCGGCACTTAAATCTGCAACTGCAAGTCTCTTCTTCAACGGTTACTTCGAGTCTTCGAGAACCAACCACTGATGTGCCGTATAGGACGGATGACACCAGCCAACCATGCAAGGAATAAAACCCGGTTGGTTAGTCTAATGAAAGACTATGCAAGGGTGACAACAGAATGGTCCTAGTGATCGTAACCGTTTACTATCATTGTTCCTCGAATAACAACCGAAGGAACGATATATAACCCAAAACTTTCACGAAATGATTAAAATTTGAATGATCAAGAGAAGAATCCTAAAGGTCGAGTCTTATCGGGAACGTATAAAGAGAAGACTCCAAGAGATTGAGTCTTATCGGAAAGCGTATGAAGAGAAGACTCCAAAAGATTGAGTCTTACGGGAAAGTATGACAAATGTTTGGGAACTTAATAATAATTTCACACAAGCGTTTAAAAAGACTTGACCATTTGGGTCCACGACCAACCTCACCGCGTAATGCGAATTCAGATTTGGAAGGAGGACTTACTCTAATCGAAGTCCAGACGAGTTTCCAAGTTATACTTCTCACCCAAGGTTCATTAATTATGTGCATAGCGGTACTTATCTTATTTTAGTGACAAAGCATACATTCACGTTATAAGCTTTTAAATATATCATCTCATCGCGAGAGATATGGAAAGGGATAAATCCCGAGTGGCGGCACCAACTGTGTGCACATACCCTAAGTAAGGGTAAGGTCATGACCAGAGAGTACTAGGGAAATAATCATCCTAGCACCAGTTATAAAGAAACAACTAGACCTCGCAAGGTACATAGCGTTCCTACGAATACTCGTTCTAACTAAACAGTTAAAGCCACATAATAATCCACATCAATGCCATCAAGGCAACAGTATATATATATATATATATATATATATAATAGCATTGTTTCTAGCAATATATACAACCTATTATAATATCATGTTTTAATCGTATCCTTTATAGAATCTGTTCCCAAACGAAAACAATATTCATCCCAATATAATTAACAATTAAACAATTGATAATTAGTGGAAATATGGAATGATAAGCAAGAGCAAACCGCCACTTGCCTTAGACTAGACGAACGATTGACGAAGACGGGTTTCTGGGTCCGGAACGGGAACAGAAATCGGATTACAGATTCATATGGAACGACCCATAACGAAACCCTAGGTTAGATTCGATAATAAACTATACGAATCTAAAGAATGACGAACGAAATCTAAAGAATGGAAGTCCCGACCGAGACCGGATCGCCCAAGGCCACGATCGCGATTGCTAAAGCAATCCGCGGTCGCGGCGGGCACTACTGCGGTCGCGGTCGTCGAGGACGAATGTCCGCGAGCACTGGTGATAGCGGCCGCGGACGCGGCCGACATTGTCACTGCCGCGGTCGCGGTAGTTCATAGCCGCGATCGCGGCTAAGAACTCCGGCGACCCAAAATGATAAAAACTCACCGGCGACGACTCGGAAGGGCTCGATTCGCGGCGGCTTCCACTCCTGGGCACCTTGCGCCTCCAATGCACTGCTCCTTGGCCACCACCACCTCCGTCGAGGGCTCCAGCGACTCCTCAAGAATTCCGGCGAGAGCTCGAAGCTCCGACGACTATGGAAACGAGAGTGAGAGGGGAGATCTCAGATCTGGGTGCTCAAAACCCTCCATTTCGGCCTCTATTTATAGCCAAGGAGGAGTGCCAGCCCCGACAAGATCAACGGCGACGACGAACGCGTGGCTCGCATGCCCGACTGTGCCATCTACACATTTCCGTGGTCGCGGTGGGTTCTGCAGCGGTCGCTAAAAATTCAAGCCCAGCTCCCCTGGGAGCTATTATTCCGCGGTCGCGGAAATTCTTCCGCGGTCACAGAATTGCCCTTTTCGCGTCTATTTGCCCGGGAAAAGGTTTGGCATGGGTTTAAAACCCCGGATCTTAAATATTTGTACCCAAACAAATATTCTAAGCCTCGATAATACGTCGAATGTATTTTCCAATGCTCTGGGAATTTTACAGAGATCCAACTTGCTACAGAAATTCCGAACTTCGCCAAACGTGTCTCGAATAATTGACGAGGGTTTGGGAAATTACCCAAATACCCTTATAAAAATGAGGGGTATTACAAAAAGAGTGTCACTTCTTCTAGTAATATGGAGCCAGCAGAGGAGTCTGTAGAGAACTTGCTTAACAAAGGAGCACTGAGTCCAGAGGTGCTGGCCGAATTCAATACCATTGTTGCATAAGGGGAAGATGTCTCAGTAGTGGGGTTCCATTTGTTGAGTCTGTCTCTAGTGTCTAAGCGGTCATGACAGGCAAGCCAAGTGATGAAACTACATTTGGGGGTGTGGAAGCCATTCCAAATGGAGTTCCAAGAGTGAGAGATAGTGCCATTATAGCTTTGTTCCAGGAGAGGAGCTCTTTGAAGCCAATCCCGCCTTCAATTTTAGGCTTACAGATCTGTTTCCAAGAGATTGGACATCGTCTGGAATTAGAGGAGCCAGACACCGTATAATTGATAAATTTATCAATAGTGAGAAATTTGATAAAGGAAAAAAATATTATCAACTATAAGTGTAACATTTGTAATTATATAATTATTGACCTTTCTCCTGTATATACACTTAAACCATAATAACCTATAACCTTATTAATATAGATTGGTTTTACAACCTTCGTTTAATTATATCCTTCACTTTATGCTCACTTTTTTAATTACATATAACTTATTCTATTTACACTCTATTAAAGAGCTCAAATTTAAGACTAGAATCATTTGGAAAAAAATCTTTATAATGATTAATAAAATTATTTTAAAAATAATTTATAACTCTCACCCGTGCATGGCACGAGCACTATGCTAGTATATCTACTAAACCAAAACCATATTCTATGCCACATATCACCCCCTACTAAGCCTACAACCTCCTTATGTCACATGTCACACTCATATTTATTTTATCACATGGCATTTTCTCAATTTTTCCTTTTTTTTGAAAAAATCAATATAATAATTATATATAAGATCTTTATCCTATTTCCAAAATTGAATACTTCATCTATTTATTTCCAATTTTAAGATTTAGGGAAATCTGTATGATTTTATTGGATATGATTTATATTTTTATGTAATACTTTTCTTTATTAATTCACTTAAAAGTTATAACAGATTATTAATTGATAATTACAATAAAATTTGAAATCAAATACTATAAGTTTTCAATTAATCTACTATATATAATATATATCAATTATAACAAAACTTCCCTAGTAATTGATTATAAGTAGATATTTTTTAAATTTATTGTATTTATCTTAATTTCATTTATATTGTCACTAATTAGATATATATTTTATTTGTTAAATATTTTTAAATATAAAATTGATATATTTTTAATGATTAAAAATATCAATCCAAGTCGGCGTGCAATTTCAATATTATCATATTAATTAACTTAGTACACCTGCTCACCAACCCAATTGTTTGCCAATAATTAAGGGGGGTAGTACTATTGCAATACTATCATATTAACTTGGCTCTCGCTCTCTAGCTTACATGATACAACTTCTATATATATATAAGTGCCCAAACTTGTCCGAATGATACAACACTTAAAAGAACTTAAAAGCTCTAGCTAGCTAGCTTCAATTCACATATACTTGTAATTGCTTAATATATTGTTGGTGAGCAATGGGTCTCAAGGGTAAGCTGGTAGGTGAGTTCGAAGTGAAGTCCTCCGCTGAAAACTTCCACCACCAGTTCCGCCACAAGCCCCACCACATCTCCTCCTTCTCTCAGATCGTCCAGGACTGCGAACTCCACGGCGGCGAGTTCGGCCAGCCGGGCTGCACCATCTGCTGGCGCTATAACGAACTCGGTACCTTGCTAATTAACTACTATATATTCTCAAGTGATATATGTTTGAACTTTGAGTCTTGAGATGATAATTAATGGGCCGGTATATATATATATATATGTATGTAGACGGGAAGTCCTGCTCAGCCAAGCAGGTAGTTGAGTTCCACGAGGAGACGAAGACGATCGTGTTCACGGTGATTGAAGGCGATCTGATGGCGGACTACAAGAACTTTGTGATCACTCTCCAGAGCGACCCCAGGGAGGGGGAAAACGATCTGGTGAGATGGACTCTGGAGTACGAGAAGATCCACGAGGACTCGCCCCACCCTGTGAAGACCCTTGATGTGCTGCTCAACGTGGGCAAGCACATTGAGATTGACCATGTCAAAACTGCCGATGCAGCTGCCTAGACCTACAGGCTACAACTACGTACGTATGCTTCAGTACTGTCAATTGAGCTTTCTATATATATATGATATGATGTGTTCACCACCCGGCCTCTTGGCTAGAACATTAATACATGTTAATTAATTTCTATGCATGTACTTGCACTTGTTCTTGTTGTGTGCTTTCATGTATGATGCATTGCTATGTACGTACGTATTTGATCACATCCTTCATTGGATCTATATATGCTTGTAATGTTCCCTTTTGATTTCGATCTTTTGTTAATCTATGTCACTTTGTTGTATTAATCAATGATATATATATATATCATGTGTGTTCGATCAGCCTGAACCTGTACATATATTGTATATATGCTTTTTGCTTGGAACTAGCTAACTCTAGTATTCTTCTGAGTTTTTCTTGTTTTGCTGCTTATGGCCAAATAGTATATCGCTTTGGCTTGAATCCCATTGGAACTCGATCATAACCTATGCTTTTGATCTTCGGAGGATTTATATATTTGGAGGTCCAACTTGAGCCATGTACAACTTTTCTCGTCAAAAAAACAATACAAATTATTAGATATAGATCAAAACTAATATGAAATCAATTTCACAACAAAATTGGCAATTGATCTCATAAACAAAAACAAACAATACACTACTTATGACTCTTCATGGTTTTGACAACTCTACACCTATCCTAAATGTAAAAACTTATATATGGAAAATTGTAAAGAATAGTTTACCAACAAAAGAAAAGTTATTACAAAAAGAAATTTCTGTTCCACAAGGGTGCATTTCATGTAGCAATCAAATGGAAAAAGGATTTTTTGTTAATCTGTAAAAAGAGTCGCGTTCTAAACCTAAACCGGATATCCTATATTATGTCACACTCTCGCTTTGCGTTTGCAAGACCTCAATCACGCTCTCGCTTTTTGTTTGCGTGGTTTTTTTTAGTGTAAAAAATACAAAAAAATAAACGTATGTAGCAAACACTTATCTTATACCTTTTAATCATTTCATCTTTATTCAACGGAATAGTCACATTTGAAGAAAAAACAGAGAAGTTTCGAAGTCATGTAATCTAAATCCACATCTTGTTCGTGAATTAACTTTTCAAACCCATATCTACATCTTTCTTTCCATCCGTTGACCATCTCCGACCACCTTCACGCCTTTCTCTCAGACCGCTGCCGCTGCCCCTCTCCGACCATTGTTGCCTCTTACACCAGAATACGAGATGGTCCAGATCAAACCAATTTTGGATTAAAATTTTCCATCTCTTGCTACTTGTTCAAATTGAAACATAGATCTGCACAAAAAATAATGTTATGATTCATTTCATCTCCGAAAATTGGTTTATGTGAAAACCAGGTCGGTGAGTGGTGGAAAGAGGAAAAAGAAGAAGGTGGGGCAGTAGAGTTGTCAATCGGATCGGTCAAATCGGGTTCGGTTCGGTTATTTTGGATTCGGGTCATTTCGGATAACAGGTCAAGCCGGTCGGGTCATTACAGGTCAGCGGGCGGTTCGGGTTAACCAACGGGTCAAGAACGTCATTTTTTAAATATTTTGTTCACTATTTAAATATTATTAAATAGTTATAAACTAATTTAAATATGTCAAAATAAGTTGAAATGAATTAAAATAATAATAATATTATTAGTTATTTTAATGTAATTGATATTAGTAGACCAAAATCAATTTTTTTTTTTATATTAATTTTTAAATTTCTACATTATAAAAAATTATATAAGTACAACAATGTTCTTTTTTTAAGATATTAAGCATGTGATATTGGATCTACTGAAACGGAATATTACGGTAAAACGGATGTACTAATCACATCTGTTAGATGAGATTTAATGGATGGGCTGAATTACACCAATTTGAGGTGCATAGTAGGAAAATACCCGATGCTCTTGGGGGATTGAAATTTGATTCTTCTTTCTCCTATGGATACGGTTTATTCTTCTCTCTCCCTCTCAGATCTCTCTCCCCGATCCCTGATTTCTCCCTCTAACCCATCGGCGCCCTCATCTCTCACTCTCCCGCCGGAGACCCACACCACAAGCAGTGGATCTAGGCGAGGTGGTGCGGATTGAGAGCGTGAAGAAGTGGGTCGATGGCAGTGGATCTGGGCGTGGGCGTGGGCATCTCGAATCTGGGCACGCGGGGATGGTGAGATCTAGGCACGTGTGCGGAGGTTGAAGACGAAGCAGAGGCGTGAAGAAGTGGGTCGATGGCAGTGGATCTAGGCGTGGGCGTGGGCATCTCGGATCTGGGCACGCGAGGATGGTGATATCTGGGCACGTGTGCAGAGGTTGAAGACGAAGCATAGGTTGAAGACAAACAGGACGGTACATGACGTGGCCTAAGGTCGTTATGCCAAATCAAAGTAAACCTCAACTTCCAAACTAGTTTAGTAAGCAAGCAAGGGTCGAAATCCCAAGAGAATCACAAGCGTCTATATTCATGTCACAAATTGAATACCAATCGAACAATAGTAACAAAAGGGTTTTTTTTGAGGTTTTAATCAAGTAGAAAATAAAACAGAATAAATAGTATGCAATCAAATGTGAGAAAACACTTAGCCAAGCAATTTCCACTTAAGTTTTGGTTGGTTGATCTTAGATTACTTCCAATTTCTTCCAATGATTATTCTTGTCCCGATCTTGTGTAGATTAATAAGGAAACCATCCCTAAGAACCCTTACCAATGAATAACCCTAGCACCACTAGTGATTCAACCTAAAGGCAACAATGAACATAATAATAAACCAGGATACACATAACACCTCAACCAGAAGCATTCAACATGTAATCAAATCTCTACATAGATAAAATCCACCAAAGCAAATAAAACCTATGCTTGCCACTCTAGACCAGGACGTTAGCCCAACAGTTTCCTAGTCATAGCAATATGAGTAACAATCAATAAACCTAGATGGTTTGTCTAGACAAATCAATAATTATTCAATGATATTCTGCTTAAGAGAAGAGATATAGATCAATAGGAATTAAGAAAGGGAACATAAACTCACAACCAATAATCAAAACTTAAGCTTCCATTGCCAGACTAAGCAAGAGTGCTTAGCCTTCCATAGTCTTGAGAAAACAACGATGATATAAAACTAAAACCTGATATGAGAGTCTCCCTAGAATGAGCTCTCTTCCTAGGTTAAATAGAAAAGAGAACTAATATGGGCCTAACAAGTTCCTATGCCCAATAAGAAAAGAAACGAAATAAAATGGAAAAATAAGAAAAGAAATTAGAAAAGATAGACTCGGGTCGGTCAAGTAGGATTCGATTCGGTTATTTCGGGTTCGGGTTGAGAACGGGTCGGGTCATTTCGGATAACAGGTCAAGCCGGTCGGGTCATTACAGGTCAGCGGGCGGTTTGGGTTAACCAACGGGTCAAGAGCGTCATTTTTTAAATATTTTGTTCACTATTTAAATATTATTAAATAGTTATAAACTAATTTAAATATGTCAAAATAAGTTGAAATGAATTAAAATAATAATAATATTATTAGTTATTTTAATGTAATTGATATTAGTAGACCAAAATCATATTTTATTTTTATTTTTATTATATTAATTTTTAAATTTCTACATTATAAAAAATTATATAAGTACAACAATGTTCTTTTTTTAGGCTATTAAGCATGTGATATTGGATCTAGTGAAACGGAATATTACGGTAAAACGGATGTACTAATCACATCTGTTAGATGAGATTTAATGGATGGGTTGGATTACACCAATTTGAGATGCATAGTAGGAAAATACCCGGTGCTCTTGGGGGATTGAAATTGAAATTTGATTCTTCTCTCTCATATGGATACGGTTTATTCTTCTCTCTCCCTCTCAAATCTCTCTCCCCGATCCCCTTTCCATCTTCTCTCTCCCTCTCAGATCTCTCTCCCCAATCCTTGATCTCTCCCTCTAACCCACCGGCGCCCTCATCTCTCACTCTCCCGCTGGAGACCCACACCACAAGCTCGTCGTGACGCCCCTGCTCGTGTCGTAGTTGTTGTTGTCCAGTGGTCGCTCGATCGCCGCCTAGTCCAGTCGCCACCACCGATCATCATCGCCACCATTCCCCAGCACTGTCGCTCATGTGCTAGCGCCACCGACCACCAGTCCGACTGCTCGCCATCGTCGTTCCGATGGCGGCCCTGCGAAGTGGGTGCGAGGTGGTGCGGATTGAGAGCGTGAAGAAGTGGGTCGCTGGAAGTGGATCTGGGCGTGGGCGTGGGCATCTCGAATCTGGGCACGCGGGGATGGTGAGATCTGGGCACGTGTGCAGAGGTTGAAGACGAAGCAGAGGCGTGAAGAAGTGGGTCGATGGCAGTGGATCTGGACGTGGGCGTGGGCATCTCAGATCTGGGTACGCGGGGATGGTGAGATCTGGGCACGTGTGCAGAGGTTGAAGACAAACAGGACGGTACAGTTCTTGATGTGGTGGTGAGACGTCGACGCGGTGCGGGATCCGGATCCGGAATCGCCGTCTCCGATCTGGGCACGTGTGCAGAGGTTGAAGACGAAGCTGCGTTCTTAAAAATATTGGAGGGCTTACAGTCTTGTGAGATTTCGGAGTTGAAGCCAGGAACTCATATATTTGTCGTTTATGGTGTGTCTCCCGTGCTTCCTCACCTGATAAGTTTTCTTTATATTTTTGTTGGCTGTTGTGTTATGGTTGCTTATCGTGTTACTATCTATGGCCCTTGTGAGATCTTCGTATGTTATGTTAGGTTTGTAAATTGTTTAATGTGATATTCATACAAATACTTTTGATATTCATATTGGATGTAGGTCTCATGCGTTGAGTATTTGATATTTATAATGTGATATTTATCTAAACTCTAAATAATCATCATGTGTAAATTAAACTCTGAATATTAACACTATTTTTATGAATATCGAGTACTTAGTGTATGACTATGCGTACAAATTACGTGAATATCATCACATATGGACACCAAATCAGAGTCTACCTTTAATATAGTAAGGTAATGGTGACGAGTTGTCTAAGAGTTAAACCAATCACCCAAACTCTTTATTCAATCAGCATCTATCTGAAATAAAATATAGCAGCTAATGCATGGAATATATCACGTACCATACCAAACTCTTTTGCATCCCAATTGCAAAGAACAATAGTCCTGCGAGGTCTCCATCCCAACCGCATCAAGAAAGCAAGTCTCCGAGCAATGTCAAGCAGAGCTGCAGTTCCGCTGTTCGGGTCAACAGCCCCATAAGTCCACGCATCTCTGTGGTTTTGAAGGAGTTACAAGTAGCGGTCGGGTTCTTCATACCCCACAATCACAGCAAGAACATCCTGTATAATGGCCATCGTGTACTACCCACAAAGCCAACCACCCCATATCCCCAAAATCAATCATCCAAAATTGACCCAAAAAGAGGGGAAACCGAAAACCCAAATTAAAAATCGCATAGCTTGGAAAATCTGGGTCGGAACCTTGACAGCCTTCTTTCACGCGAAGAGGGGGCGACTGATGTCGATCCGGCGGGACTCGGCGGGACCAGTTTCGGCGTCGACACGGGTCCTTTCCCCGCGGCGCTGCTCCGCCTCCTAATCTGTGCGCTAGGGTTAGAAATTATGTGAGTGCGGTGGGACAAAAGAAAGGAGAGGACTATTAGGGGAGGCCGGATTCATTTCGTGCGATCGAATTGAGTCAAGAGATGAAGAAGTGGCCGAGAGTGAGAGTGGAGAGGGCGACCATGGCTGGAAGCCATTATTAGATTCAACTTGGGAACGCTCGGTGTTATTCAACTTGGACTTGCTTCGAAAAAAAAAATTGCTATAAAAAGAATTGCAGATACAACCTTCTGAGAATTGTATAATAGCATTACTTTATAAAAAAGAGGCAATGAGTTATAAAAAAGTCTAACTTATAATATATAACAACATTTACGGGAAGTAATCAGAAGATAAGATATTCTTCATCAGCTGATGCACTAGGTGACAATGCGTGTTTGTGTAGTAATGAGATAAAAAATCATGTATGTTTCTGAAAGTTTATAGCTCAATATTGATCTATGCTTTACAAATTTTGCTAGCAGACTGCTTACCCGTATTTGGAGGAATGGACCTCCCATTATAGCTGATCACAAGAAATATCACACGACCGGACGGGAGGGTTGAGTTTTTTTTACGGCCTGAATGTCATGAAAACAGGTATCACATAAAGCTCATTACTTGTGCGTTTCGAACACCTCATAATGCCAAATTTCATGCGTATATACCTGCCATGAATTGTAAACACATGTACCTTTTGTCATTGCCAAAGAAAACCGCATTCCCAAATAACATTATTAACAACACCACCCCCCCCCTTCGCGCCTCTGCATACGTCCACACCACACGCTCTAAACACAAGTGTCGTTCACTTTTGTGTTTTTACCAGGCGGGCATGGGCGGCCATCCACGATGCATAACCCAGGCGAAAGTGTGGCCGATAATGTCGAACTTGCTGGCCGACATGCATCGCTTGATACCCCGAGTAAGATTTGTATGATCAAATTATGTTTATGCATGCATGTCATCAACTCTGAACACGCACGTCTTTCCTGTTGTTGACTGCATCAGGAAGGCGTGGCCGGCCACCCAAGCCGAAGCACCTAGGGGAAAGTGTGGCCGGTACTTCCCAACTTGTTGGCCAGCCCGCACAAGTGGAAACCCCAAGTAAGAATTGCACAATAGGAAAACTTTCCCCAGCCCGCACAAGTGGAAACCTCAAATTCCTCTGTCGTCGAAGAAGACAACAGCTACACCTCTGATGATTATGCTAGAAATGTTGGAAATTCAGCATTAGAAAGAGCTAAAGCTATGCAACGTGATCCTCGAAAGAGTTTCATTATTGTACTAAATCAAACCATGCTCTACCCAGAATATCGGGTGGTAAGCACCACATCCTTCATTATGTAAATTTATGATTCGGATTGCTTCATAATATCAACTTTAAATGCACTTACTGATATGCAGAGTATCCCGAGGGAGCATGCTTTGAAATTCCTGAGTTCTGCAACAACAACGGAAGTTAGCTTGGATTGTGGTAATGCTCTTTTGCATGCGTGTATCGCAACGAGTGGGAATCGATACAGATTTGGCAACGGCTGGGGGGATTTTGTAAGATGGCATGAATTGGAAATCCATGACGCATTAGTGTTTGAACTAATAGGTCGGCGTCCCCAAGTTATTTATCTAGTAATCATATTCAAAGCTTAGGGATATTATGTTTATTATGTTATGTATGTATTTTTCGGATGACATGTACTACTACGCATTAGTAAAAGAAATTGTGTTTTAATTCATGACATGCCCCCATACTACCAAAAAATGCTTAATGGGCCCAAACTAGGCCCAATACTACCAAAAAATGCTTAATGGGCCCAAAAAATTACTTTCTCGTATTACATAAGTATACTAACATGATATAAGTTCCTATTACTTTATCGTATTACATAAGTATACTAAAATGATATAAGTTCCTAGTCCTTTCTCGTATTACATAAGTATACTAACATGATATAAGTTCCTATTCCTTTCTCGTATTACATAAGTATACTAACATGATATAAGTTCCTATTACTTTATCGTATTACATAAGTATACTAAAATGATATAAGTTCCTATTCCTTTTTCATATTACATAAGTATACTAATATGATATAAGTTCATATTCTTTTCTCGTATTACATAAGTATACTAAAATGATATAAGTTCCTATTCCTTTCTTGTATTACATAAGTATACTAACATGATATAAGTTCCTATTCCTTTCTCGCATTACATAAGTGTAACATGATATAAGTTCCTATTACTTTATTGTATTACATAAGTATACTAAAATGATATAAGTTCCTATTACTTTATCGTATTACATAAGTATATTAAAATGATATAAGTTCCTATTCCTTTCTCGTATTACATAAGTATACTAACATGATATAAGTTCATATTCTTTTCTCGTATTACATAAGTATACTAAAATGATATAAGTTCCTATTCCTTTCTCGTATTACATAAGTATACTAACATGATATAAGTTCCTATTACTTTATCGTATTACATAAGTATACTAACATGATATAAGTTCCTATTACTTTATCCTATTACATAAGTATACTAAAATGATATAAGTTCCTATTCCTTTCTCGTATTACATAAGTATACTAACATGATATAAGTTCCTATTACTTTATCGTATTACATATGTATACTAAAATGATATAAGTTCCTATTCCTTTCTCGTATTACATAAGTGTACTAACATGATATAAGTTCCTATTACTTTATCGTATTACATAAGTATACTAAAATGATATAAGTTCCTATTCCTTTCTCGCATTACATAAGTGTAACATGATATAAGTTCCTATTACTTTATCGTATTACATAAGTATACTAAATTGATATAAGTTCCTATTCCTTTCTCGTATTACATAAGTATACTAAAATGATATAAGTTCCTATTCCTTTCTCGTATTACATAAGTATACTAAAATGATATAAGTTCATATTCCTTTATCGTATTACATAAGTATACTAAAATCATATAACCCCATGCATAATCACACGCTTAGCTTATGCGTGTAGTTAGACGCCTAGCTTAAGCGTGTAGTTGCACGCGTAGCTTAGGCGTGTAACTACACGCCTAAGCTAAGCGTGTGATTATGCACGGGGTTATGCATGGGGAACTCCCATCTACCGCACAGTCGTAAATTCAGTTAATTCCGACTCTAAGTTATGCATGTTTTCCTTCCATTTTGTACTTATTTGTTTTTCGATGTTAATCATTTTGAACTGTGTCGATTTTCTTATAGTTGTTCATACATCTTTTTATGGCTCGGTAAAGTTGTGTTGCTATTTCGTATTACATAGGTAAGTATCAAACCACATAATAAACATGAACAAACATACTAAACGAAATAAGATAAAATAGCTAACATTTACAGAAACACTCCGTACATATGAATTGTGTCTAATCTAAACATAAAAACTAATGTGGCTCTGAGCCACTACCTTCGCCAGGTTCCGTGACAGAATCACGAAACATCTGGGATTGGCGAGGTGGAGATGGGGCCATGGGTGGAGGATTCCCAATCAGCATATCAAACCATAATCTCGCATGTTGCTCAAATGTCCGTGTCGCCGCCTCAGGTGTGCGTAAATATGTGCGAATATCAGCAACAACCACCTGAATGCGCTGTATTACATAAGTAAGTAATATTTGTCAAACTATTGCAAAATACACAATACGAGATAAATCATTCAAACAATTCGACAAAAGTAAGCGTACCGCGACTGCGTCAACGGTTGGAGGGACATGGATAGGGCCGACCGGACGATCACGTCTGACGGAACCGGGATCGACCAAGGGATGATAACACTCTGCATACCAATCTAAATACTCGGCAGACATCTCCCACCCATGTGTCGCATCCGATCCATGCAGATCAATCAACGGTCTCAGATCTGCATCCCAAGCCCCTAGAAGCTCACCAACAAAACTCAGCTTGTATCCCTTAATTTCCGCTTTCCTGACAACCTTGTCCGGCTGGATGGGCAGAACTGGGATTGGCTGCATGAGCCCAAACTGCCTGAGGACTCTGTCCGGGTGGTACGGCTCCTGAACATCTATAATGCGCAGTATACCGCGAAACCTGGTAGGAGCTACCTCAGGAGCCTGGAAGTCTAACCCCACCCAAGGGGTCCAGGTAACCTGTAAAGTCAAAAAGGCAAAGTCAATACATACATACTTTTTTAAATTAAAGACTAAGATATCGAAAATTATGTGTACTATTCTACCTCCTCGTATCTCATGCGGTCCAGTATGCGGTGTATGGCGATCAAACGACCGGTGTCTCTACTGTTAGGCACCTCCGCGGCACCAGGAACAACTCCTCCAAAGGCCTGGGGGTTCGTGACATATTGTTCCCGAAAATGTGGGAGATATGCCCAAACCCAGCACTGTAAATGAAGAAATAAGGCTATTAATGACCGAAATATAAAAACGTTATGTTGCTATTTCACTAATCCATCTAATATCTTACCCTAATCAGAATCCCGCAAGATGCAATGCCCTGTGCTCCACGCCTAGACGCCTCTCCCATGTTGCGGAAGACGTAGGCTAGAATCCCAGCTCCCCATGCAATGTCGTCGGTGACGTCGTGGTCAAACAAAAGCGCCAACCACTTGTGCTTCACGGCGTTAGTCGACTTGTCCACCAGGACAGTCGAGCTGAGAAGCAACAAGAGGTAGTACGTAGCAATAACGCCCTCGTCACGCTCGTCACTCCTCATCCACTCCAATAATCTACTCTCTAAAACCGCCAAACGAAGACCACCAGCTATGTGCCATCTCTTCACCTGCTCCTGATCAACGCCCAGATCAGCACAGATGCGCTGTCTCACTGTCGGATCACCGAGGTCTGAAGTGCAGCTCCTCCCACGTATGGGAACCCATAAGATCTGGTGAATATCAGCAAGGGTGATGGTCATCTCTCCGAAAGGCATATGAAATGTGTTCGTCTCGGGATGCCATCTCTCCACAAATGCAGAAATCAACGCCGAATCCATGCTGCATGCAATGCCTAGTGTGCGTAGACCTGTAAGCCCGCTCCGCTCAGCCAGCCTAAACCACGTATGTGGCTCAGGACTAATATACTGCTCGTGTGGAGAACAATGGGCTGCGCGGAAATGGATCCTCAGAATCTTACGACTCTGAATTAACGGAATTTAAGATTAGTATACATTTTCTAATAAAAAAATATTTAAAGATTCAACACATAAACTACAACGTAAAACATACCAAATCCTGCTCCGCCTGACGACGGGCTACCCCGCTATGACGTGGCTGATGCTCCTGCTCGGCAATCTGAGGAACAGGCTCTGCATCCTCAACAGCTGTAGCGTCTCCTCTACATCTCCGTCTCCTCTGCTGTACATGAGGTGGCATCTACGGAAGTGCCTCAGGAGCGGGCTGAGGTATAGGAAGGTCAAATATAGCCCGAGCAATGTGTGTCTTGTAGCTAGGGAGAAGAATCGGACACCTTGGGCCTCCAGGCATCCAAGGATGGTAAGTATGTACAACAGATGGACCGGCAAGAGGTGGAGAAGAAGGACCGGCAGGAGGTGGACAAGAAGGACTGGCAGAAAATGGAGAAGAAATACCGGCAGAAGGTGTAGAAGAAGGAATGGCATGAGATGGAGAGGGTACAGGAGTAGGTATCGACCCAAAAAAAGGCGGGGAATGAGAAAATGGAATATCGTCCGTACTCAACTCCTGTGTCGGTAATCTAGGCTCCAAAGACTCAACATACTCTGCCTCATCATGCGGCTCCTCGATAGCCTGATCATCAACCGTCATGTGCTGAGTTGCCAAGTCCTCATCGTCCTCCATATACTCATCATCAACGGTCATAGGCAGATGCGAAGATACCCCACTAGATGATAATATATCAGCGCTCACAAGACCGGCGCGGCGACGAATAGACTCAGAAATACCAACACGCCGAGTGCGGTCAGCAACAACAGGTGTCGGCTCCGTACGCCTAGTAGGGGTGAGGGCCGCCAATATACTCTAATTTTTTGGATACTTATTTGATTAGGGACTAATTAATACATTTAGGGACTTATATGATTAATTTTAGAATTTATTATACTTGTTAATTTCTAAATATACGAGCCAATAATTTTAGAATTTATTATACTTGTTAATTTCTAAATATGGCCTCCTCCTCCTCCTCCTCCTCCTCGTCTTCTACCGCCAGCCATGAGCTCCTCCCGCCACCGCTCGCACCACCGCCACCGCTCGCACCGCCAGTCGCCTCCGCGTCGCCGTGTGTTACCGCGCCGGAGCTTGTCGTCGTCGCGCCAGTCGCACCGCCGCCAGTTGCTCCGCCGCCAGAGATAGCGTCCAGACGTTCGGCCGCCGCTCCGCCGCCGGTTTCGGGCCTCTCTCTGCCGCCAATCAAGTCGCCCAACCCAGCCCAATCCAAATCCATGGCTAATGGGAACAATCGAAGGAAAGGGAAGAGAGATTTCGTGGAATCGGATTCGAATTTTTTAGGTTTGAAGACGCGGCGGGAGGAAGAAGACGACTCGTCTTCTTAAGCGTGTACATACACGCTTAACGTAAGCGTGTATGTACACGCCTAGCTTAGGCGTGTGATTTGGCTTGGGGGCATGAGCTCGTTATTTGGGTCGGCCTAATAGTATTACACGCGTACGTTAAGCGTGTAACGACACGCTTAACGTAAGCGTGTAATACATACATGTTTTTCAAAATGGCAAGAATACCCCTCCACGCGTAGCTTAAGCGTGTAATAATGGACGCTTAGCTTAAGCGTGTAATATAGCGTCCATTTAGACTCGTTTTCGCGTGCATTTAGCCTTTCCGTAATTTTTTCTCTTTTCTTTTTCTATTAATACATATATCGAATATTGTAATTTAAACCATTTTCATAATATACCAAACGATGCAGATTGGGTTTGAAAAAATAAACACGTTTATAAACTATTGTATGACAAACCTAGAATACCTTATATCTTATATGTATATTTATTAATTTGTATTACTGAAATTGGAATCGTAAATTTTTATATTACTATAGTCCTAATAAGTGAGATTTTAATATAGAGTTCATTATTTATATTTTATTTTGACTTAATTGAATCACATTTAGCTTAGATCTTTCGATAGTGCATTAGTGCCTAATTTGGTATAACTTTTTTGTTTCATAACGTAACAAACTGTAATAAAAACTTTATTATTGAATTAATGTAGTATATTTTAACTCCACGAAAAAGATATAATTCGTTGAATATTTAAAAAGTTGTTATAAACTAAGAGAAAGTGAGAGATTTGAGAAAAGAGAAGAGAGCAAAGAGAGAGTAAACTTTTATTTATTAGGCTTTCAATAAGAGCCTTATATAGGGTTTACAATGTTTGGGGAATAAGTCAACTCTAGGGTTTAGAGAAGCTTATCTTATGTACATCCATAAATATAATATTATAACACTGTCCCTTGGATGTACATCACTAACTGTCTCGTTAAAAACCTTGTCTGAAAAAACCCAATGGAATAAAAACCAAGACTAAGGGAAAAATAGTGCAGTTGTAATTCTCCCCTTCAATTTAACATTGCTTGACTGAATCGGCTGAACTTGTCATCCTTTCGACTCAAAGCTCATGAGTTTAGATAGATATCGTCAATATGTAGGTAATATTGAGTGCGGAGTGATGTATGACCTTCATATATCTCCATTTGTCTTCGTGCACATAAATCTTGGTTCTTCGAGAACTTGCATGTACAATCCTTTATCAAAAATATAAATACAAAGCACTACAGATAACCATCTCCAAATAATGATTTACATATGTAATTGGTCCAAAACATATCACTTTTGATACACAAAATCAAACTTTGCTTGAATCGCCATTCTCAACTCTACCAATCATCATTGTCGACGTATTTCCATGTGATCAAGAATCATTTACCTTCTCGTATGTCACTTCTGGTGCAAGTATTTATTCAAACAACATCATTAAGGACAAGCGCATTTTGAGTCCTTCTGAAATGGATTGTAACAAACATTTCGTACTTATCCTTTAAAGTCCTTACTTATGATTTGTAATCTGAGATACGATTTTCTTGAAGAACTTATCTCAAGAAACATCCGTCATATGTCAATAATTAACAGCTTGTTAAGCTGCAATATATCATTCCTCTTCAGGAAAATTAAGCTTCAGATATAGTCTAAAGTCTCCCACGCTTCTGGCATAATTAAGACTCCCTTGTAGTGGATTGGTCTGGAGTTACTATAAGAACCTCCAAATGAGCTAGACATTTCAGTTGGTATATGTGACTCCGTCACTTTCTTGGCTTTTAGTAAATGCAATTTATAGCATCCTAGCTATATCATTATGTATACGATTCGTTGAACTTCTAGTTCATGTTCGTTTAACCAAGGATATAAAATTATCAAGAATTTTCATTCCTTGCAATCTCTTATACATATTAGTCTCATTTTCCGCTCCCCCTAAAGTTGGGATTTTATCTCTTCAAAATGATGATCTTGATACCGAGCGATCACCCAATATAAGCTCTAGGTATTCAATAATCTATAGGGACTCCTGCCCTCGTAGAATCTCAACTTTCCTTGTGGCATTAATTTAGTTCATTTAGGGTGAGAATTGGACGTACACCGCATATCTATATACTTTCAGTTCTCTTCTGGAGATAATTTTCAATTAGGGGAATATATCATGGTTAGTCAAACTTAAATTCTCAACATTCAAATTTTATAAGACCCCTTATGGTCAACGATTCTTCTAGATCGTTTCATGTATTAGCTTTAACCCAGCTATGATTGATGACCATATAAATAACGACTGTACTATGTCGTTCTATTAAATAGTGTGAGCTACCTGATGCTCGACCGTTACACTACTTGATTTATTTATTTCTCCCACTTTATGTTTCGTGTGACCAATGTGTTGAGGCATCTATCAACATCATAAAATATATGAACAATTAACATTGGTCCATATGACGGTGTTATTAATCCTCATATGTATTCTTGAATATGTCAAGAAACATGGAGACTATGCATTTACTCTTTACATAATCGACATTGTTACCAAGAAAACAAGTCGTGTATTTATGATCACTCTAAGATAGGGACTCCATGTCCTAGGATCCACCGATCCTTTAGTAGGTGTCCAAGTGAGTTTTCCTATGATCCTGCACATTATTGTTTCACTTGGATGATCGAATCCATTTTTGCCACAAAAAAATATTTTTCCATCAACTAACTTCTGGTTAGAAATATTATATGATTCAATGGGTTGTCGTATGTACCTCGTGTGTAAATTTTCCTGGGAAAATTTAGATAGATATTCAATATTGTCCTTATTCATGAATTCTGCATGATAACCAATTTGTCGAATAACTTTTCAAATAATCAACAAGTTTGTCCTAAACTCGTAAACATAGAGTGTTACTCATTTAATATATTGTTCTTTCCTATAACAATATAGATCTCTTCTGGAGTCATGAATGAGATGCTCTTTCTAACCCTTATACTTTACACTTGGTTTTTGCCATTTTGCAAGATAAAGAAACTTCTGGTTTATCGAAATGATATAAGTAATAATGACATTATCGACAATAGTTCCCACCATTGAAATTTCCATATGGGTGATCCTTTAATATTTGGGATATCATCAACTCAAAATTAGATAAATCATTACCTTGATTTCCAACTTTCGAATAAAAATAGATGTCTTAAAATATGTACTACTATCATAGTACAAAATTGACATATGATCATGAAACTGTTCGAGAATATATAGTGATCTCTAAATTGTCAAAATATTGAGTCTTAATACTCTCATAGAGTTGTTGATGGTATGGTATAACCATTAGTTTAGCACAATTTCACAGAAATTCCAAGTGCTAATTATTATCCCAAATTCGTTTAGCTAAATGAATTTTAACACTTAAACCACGTGTTAAATTGTTTCTTCTGGAAACCCTTAAAAATTTGGCGTTGCAATCATAACAACTATTCCAAAATAAATTTAAGAACTAAAACACTAGGAAAAGAAGATAAATCCATGATTCTTTCATTTCGATGAATCATGTCACTTCAGGGACAATATCTTTTTTTTTATGTGTACATCCACTCCCATGGATGAATTTATTATTTTACTATAAATACATAAAATATGTAAAAGTAAACGTAATTAATGAAACAAAAAAAAATAAAAGAATAACATAACCAACATTACTTAAATAAAGAGGATAATTGTCAACTTCGAGTGACAAGAAATTAAACACCAAATTTATTGACCCTTTTATAACCTACTACAAGAGGTTATTTCTAATAAATCCTTTTATTATCTGCTTCAGGAGATGATATTTTCTATAGTTACTCACTTCAAGGAGTAATATGGTTTATTCTTTCGTCTACTTCGGGAGATAGAGTTTATCGCTACGGGGATGATTTTGGATTTGTCTATTCCTAGATAAGTATATTATGTGTGCATCCACTTCAAGGGATGTCAATTTTCAATAGTATAAGAACAAAATAAAAGAACGTGAAAATAAATATGCAACTAAAAATAAACAAGCTAACAAATAAAATGGATAAGTAATTGGATTTTTAATATGTCATCCACTTCGGGGAATGAAATTCATCACACTACTGGGTGATATAATCCTTATAAATACATCATCTTCAGGGATGAATCCATCAGCCTTATCATTTGCTTTATAAATACATCTTATTTAGAATAAACATATCCTTTTTGAGAGATAAAATTATCACTTCAGGGACATGGATTGAAAACTATCGCTTCAGGGATTGAAAACTATCGTTTAAAAAATTATCGTTTCAGGGATTGAAAACTAAACTGTCACTTCAGGGATTGAAAACTGTCACTTCAGGGAATGGAAATTGTCACTTCAGGGAATGGAAATTATCGCTTTAGGGATTGAAAATTATCGCTTTAGGAATTGAAAATTATCGCTTTAGGGATTGAGACATATCGCTTCAGGGATTGAGACATATCGCTTCAGGAATTGAGATTTATCGCTTCAGGGATTGAAAGGAGTATGATTTCAGGAGATAAGTACATTGTTACAAAATACACTTTAGGGATCATACATACATAGTTATCGCTTCAAGGATTGAAAATTATCGCTTCAGGGATAAGTATTGAAAGTTAACCGCTATAGGGATTGAAAATTATCGTTTCAGGGATTGAAAATTATCGCTTCAGGGATTGACAATCGCTTCAGGGATTAAAATTTATCGCTTCAGGCATTAGGAATTGTCGCTTCAGGGATTAGAAATTATTGATTGTAACAAAGATAACTAAAACATGTGATTCAACACATATCATATAATAAATTATGTATGCGAGAGGTAGAAGTAGCAGTTACACTTAATCCAAATTCGATGTAAAAGTATAAATTAGCATGCACTATGTATGCGAGAGAGATAGAACTGTATTATATGAACTATATATCATATAATACACTATGATGCAGTAATATTGATGATGAATTCCTCTATATGCTTATGGATGACAGACTGCCAGTATATATATATCTTGAGTTATATAAATCGAAGTGAAAGAAAGCAAATTAACAATTAGTAACGTAGTGGCAGAAGAGAACAAATAATGATTTAAGTTTGCGATGAGTAGCACCGAAGGAAAATAGTCAGTATCACCGAAAGAAACTTGTGGAGGCAGTGGCCGGATAATGTTAGGTATCGAAAGCAATCGTGTTCATAACGTGTTATAAATTAAGAGAAAATGAGAGATTTGAGAGAAGAGAAGAGAGCAAAGAGAGAGTAAACTTTTGTTTATTAGGCTTCCAATAAGAGTCTTATATAGGATTTACAATGCTTGAGGAATAAGTCAACTTTAGGGTTTAGAGAAGCCTATCTTATGTACATCCATAAATATAATATTATAACAAAAGTTAGAATTTAGTGAAAAAGAGATTAATTTGAAACACAAAATTATTATCGGATGTGCTCTAACTTATTTTCCCTAAATAAATGTATAAATTTGTTGATATATCATATACATCTTAGTTGTCGTTTTATTATTTTTTTGTAGTATATAAATAAGATTTATCTGTTTGGTTAAGAAATTAAAAACAAAGAAAATTCATAATTCACGGATCATATCCATAGAAATCTATATACACGATTTAGGCTTATATTTCTTTTATTTAATGAATTAATTTGTATTTATTTGGTGAAGATAAGTTTTTCAATTCCTACTCGATTTATAAGGCTTATAAATTCAACTATTATCAGCCCAAAACAATCGAACTTCACATATCTCTTTTGATTAATTTCACTGCGAAAGCACATATTAGACTTCTCTTTCACACATAGGTATGAATTACTCTAACTAATCTTATCATTCTTATGTATCTTTCACGCTACATTGCTTTACAATTTACCTAAATTTAACACTAATCATTTCATTCGATTTTCATCTCCGTTACTAAACTCATCTCCATACAAGCTAGATTAATAAACTATAAATTAAATTAATCCATATGTAATTCGTTTATACTATGTAGCATTTCTAATGAGTGAAAAAAGTATGGAACAATCATTCTGTATAACAGATGCTCTAAGCAATTTATATGTTTCATTTAATCCACCCAAAATTTCAATACCAATATGTATAAATCATGTTTTACATTTTGTAGGGGTTTTTCAGGTTTTCTTCAACACAATATCCACCCAACGGCCCAACAACAAGATAATGGTGGCATTAAGAATATCGAAGTCCATTGGATGTATTTTGATAAAAGGAGTAAAATTGTCATTTGCCAAGCTTAACTTTGGTCGTTAATGACCATATTTTCATTTCCTTGATTAATTTTTGCTTTGTATATGTTATTCGATTTTTAGAACATACTTTAATTTTATTGGGTTATTACAAAATTATTATTGTATTACTTCTAAATTACCTAATTATTTTCTTCATTCATAATCACGTTTGTGATTTTTTTTCAAAAAAATCACATATGTGATTTATTTTATTATTTATTTTTAATGATTTGTAAATTATTTAAAAATAAATAAATACAATGATGGAAAATCTATTGAAGTTTTAACCAATCGGATTAACTTATTACTCTTCAATTTTCATTTGATGGTTTTTATTTATTTATGTATTACATCTAAGCATAGTTTTATATAAGATGTCGATCTATATTGAATATGAATCAGTTTCAAACAATCTCTTTGAAATCATGGACTTCTATTCACGAAATTTGAGTTAGTAATGAGTTAAGATATAAAGTTTACACATTTAAATGGTAAATTTTATGATTAAAAAATGTACGTAAATATAAGGTGATGAAAAAATATTTATTAAAATAAAGTCATATTCAGAAAAATAAATCAACCATTTATTTACCATACAATTATATATAGATAAATTTATATAACCTTTGACAAACTTTGGCATGTTAAATGTAGTTCAATTCATGACTTTAAAGTATGTACTATTATATTGATAAGGAATTGTTTTTATAAATAAATCCAACATGAGCACGATTAAGGGACCATGATAAACCTACAACAATGTCAGTTGGGTCTCTGCTATAAGTCATTGTACCTTATAAAAGGTCTCAGTAGGATTGCCAACATGGTATTTTTAGCTTAAACAAGGTTAAAAAAAAACGACACATGTATTTTCACAAACTTGGAAGAAATACTATAAGGTATTTTGAGCAAAATATTAACTACTATTTCTTAACACAATATTTTTTTGGTAGAAGAAATACTATAAGTTATTACATTATTCCTTTCTAAAAGAATTTAATTTTTGAATTAATACAATTGATATTTTAAAATCTCAAATGTTATTTATTAATGTGATATATTTTAAATATAACACCTCAATATATAAATATTTTGCTACAATTTTATTTATAGTACACATTTTTATGTTTTACTAATATCATGACAAATAATTATTAAAATTAAAATATACATAATATTCATATATTTGTTAATATAATATTAAATATTAAAAATACAGAATAATTGATATTAGATCATATAATATGAAATATTTTGTACGACATGAGTACTACACTACTTAAATGTTGAAAACTTGAAGACATGGGAATAGCGTAAGACGATTAAAGTTAGGCATGTGACGTGGTCATATCTTGTAAAATTGGTATACATATAATACAAAAAAGAGTGACCCCTGCCCTCAATATAATTATTTGTCTTGGAGCGCGCGAATGATATCTGACGAAGAACAGATTTTGTGATTAAACTGTTAAACCGAGAATCATGTGGGTCGACAGTGCATTTGAAAATTAAAGGTGGAGGTCGTTGGTGCAGATGGGATTGGGATTTGGATTTGGATTTGGTGATCAAGTATTAGACAGCTTATGTTCATTTATCACGACCTTACAACTTCATCAAGTTAATTAATTGATCTTAAATTGTTTTTTATCGTACTATCTAATCTTCACCTGATCTAATGACACAAATTTAGCTGCTTTTGTGGAAAGTATATCTTCTTGTCTCCCAAAAGTTGCAATTAGCTAGCTAGGCTGCTAGAGTGATCTCCGACGATTAATATTAGAGATAAAAAATTAGGGACAAATTCTCCAATTAAAATCTTAAAATATTAGGGACAAATTCTTCGTCGTAATTTTTAAAATTTTGATAAATGAGTTATTTGACTTCTTTCATCCACTACACACTTTATAACAAAAAAATACTTATATATAAAAATATTTTTTCTCGCCAAACACACTTTATTATATATCTCTACTTTTCAACATAAAACCTCTTTATAAATACTTTTAACAAACAAACTCGATCAATCTATATATTAATACTAAAACCATTATTCTCTATCCTTAAATGTGTCCTCCTATGCGCAAAATTAAATGTTCATTTACCTTTTTCGTCCTTCTACTTGTTCGAGAATTTCATTATCTTTTAACTATACCAATTTCTTATTTACCGAAAAAACTATCATTCATATAAAAAAATATTTCACTATATACATTACCACATAAACTCCTCATATCTTTATTACCAAATATGTATCCCTTGGCAATTAGTTCCACCGATATATTATGCTCTATATATATTGTGAACCGAGAGTATATTTATTAGTATAAAATATATTAAATGTCAAATATATGGAATCAGATAGGATTGTTTAGATATTATTCTCCATCGAGAGTATATTAACTAGTACAAAATATATGGAATAAGATAGGTTTTTATTATATATTTTCAATTTAAAAAATACTATGATTTTTTTTATGGCAAATACTATGATTCTAAAATAGTTCTTTGGTATATCAATTAGGTAATATATATGTATACACTAAAACAAAATAAAAAATATATATATGTATATATTTTTTATGACTATATTATCCAAAGTATGTTTACCATTTTAATTGAATTAATTATATGAATTCCTAATTTATATTTTTTATATTGATATAAACTTTGCATCTTTATCTTCAATGCTTACCATATCGGAAACAATATCAATCTTTCCAGTCAAGAATTTATTTTCGAAGTGCATAAGGCTAGTTTTTCTTGCATATTCAATAAAGATTCAACTTTTTTTCTTCTACTCTTTACATAACTCTTTATCTAAGATTTAAATAGGCATATAATTTTTAACCTCGATTAAACATTTATAAGTTGTTTTTTCATCAGCTAAACGTATACATTTAGTCTTACTAATAACTAAAGTGAATATGATCAAATACCATTACAAGAATCGCATATCGATAAGGTTTGAAACTAAAAATAATGATAAAATTATGCTTCTATATGTAAGTTTTTTAGGTCAATTTCTATATACAAGTTGCCATTGTAATTTTGATTTAATTTTAATTTTTATAGTTTACAACATAATGAGCTTTCCCTTTTCTCAGTATACACTTTTTGCTCAGTATGCACAATAACATATTTGTATATGTACATGCTTTACTAATATCTAAGTATGCACTTTTTGCTCACATAATGAGCTTTCCCTTTTTTATTATTATCAAAATATCTAAATTTCTCACCGCAACTTCCATGATGTCGGATTGTAATACTTATAATCATTTATTATAATATATTTGATGTTAAAACTTTTCTTATATGTTTTGTTTTTCATAAATTCGATAATATATCTTTGGCTTTTGTTTATGTACGTATTTCTTAATTTACGATTCACCATATTAGAATTACGATTTGTTGACACTTTGTTATATTAAATTATAAAACTTTCCTATATAAATACTTAAAATATATTTAAGTATTACTAAAAATATCATTATACTTATATAATTTTTCATAATCATTATTTTTTTTGTTTTATAATATAAATTAAAAAATCAAATAAAAATATGATTTGTACTAATATCCTCTATATAAATAATTAATAATTTTTCAATTTTTAAATGATTTTAGTTTATTTTAACATAGTTTTATTAGTTTTTAATATTTGATTATATTTTAATAGTGAATAAATAATTTAAAACGCGCTCTTGACAACCACATATAAACGTGTAATGACCCAATCCGACTTGATATGCAACAAGAACTGACCCGACTAGTACTCAACTCAAATCCGAACCCAAAATGATCAAACCCGAATCCGATTTGATCGACCCAATTGACAAGTCTAACACACATCGACCATTGCTCATAGTAATTTAGTCAAATTTTGCAACAAAAAAACTAGTGTTGTCAAATTATAATATTGAAACAACTGGAAATAAATTAGATTTTCCAATCAAGTATTGGTAAGATTTTTGTATTTTTTGTGTAAGAAGATTCTTGAAATATTAGGCCAACAATTTACACAACCATGGGGAATTTCTCATCTTATTTTTCTCTATATTTAAAATTTCTAAGCATGATCATATCATTAAAGAGTATTTAATGCTAAAATTCTTTATTCTTCTCACTTTTGCCAAAAAAATTATAAAAATAACCTAAATAAAATTTAAAATTAGCTTGACATGTTAGAAGTTGTTCCAATTCCCAATTTTCATATATCCTATATTCAATATCATCTACATTTTAAAATCATAACTATTGTTCTTCACACCAAATATAGTCGTACATCACATTTTTTAAATTGCTTTACATAATTACCCTTTTATTTTATTTTACCTTTTTCCCCTCTCCTTGAGTTCTGGTTCAGCACTATATAGATTGTCTTCCTCCTCCCTCCAGCAAGGCTTAGCAAGTTCAGTGCCCACCACCACCAACTCAGTACCAACATCGATTATCACCAGTTCTATGGGGTCGGTTAATCGCTGGCCAACCTCCGAGGTCCCGCCCCTGCACCAGTGTCCAATGTCTTCTCCATCGTTGCCAACACCGATGACAACCGGTCAACCGCGACATGGAATACACGACAATGAACATCAAGCGCACAATTTTTGCACAAAATGTTAACCAACACATCAAACTACATACTACATTGCTTGATTTCATTAAACAACAAATACATCAAACAATTTCAACCAAAAACGGAATCTGGGATTTTTTGCTTCTAAAAGTGCATATTTGGGGCTTTTCACCAGATCATAAAGTTGACCGCGTTCGTCAACTGACGACACTACAAGGAACGAATGCTCGTCGCCCGAGTTGTCCTGCAGTAGTTGTATTGCCCTATAGAAATTGGATATAACGAGAGAAAATGGGTACGACCGTACGAGAAAGAAGAAGAAAAAGACAAGGGAGGGGGTGAAGCGATAGAATAAAATTGCCATTTTTAAATATCTGAGGGATATTATAGACAATGTTTAATGTGAAGGCAAAAAATAGGTGTGAAGAACAACATCTCTCATTGGGTTTTAATACTGTAAATTTTATGAGTACACTATACCATTTAAGGTAGCTTTGAATATGTAAACTCGTGATTTCATTAGATCAACATTAAGGCAAGATTATCAAGATTGGTAAGATATTTCTATGGCAAGAATAAGATGTGCTTATATATTAGTTTTAAAGATTAGTTAACATTCAAAGTTGACTCAATTAAGATTTTATGGCAATAGAAAAGTTAACTATATATATCTTATTTTATTAACAAAATTATAATATGATTTAATTTTTATCATAAATCCAATATCTTCCATAATTAACTTATTTTGTATGATTTTATACTATGAATAATTAATTACCAAAAATGGTATACATTTTTTAAATAATTATCACATTGAATATTTTCAAAATAGTTATATATTCTTGAACAAGATGTCTCGTACACCACCTTTATTTTTTTTAAAAACCCATCAATATGTTTTCTTAGCATTATCTTTTTTTTTGTATTTTTAACCTATTATGCTTAATATGATTTATAATATTTTTTTCTTATAGATCTTATAAAAAAATATTCATACAAATAAAACAAGGTATCATTAATATCAATATATATTTTGCAAGATAAATTATTATTAAAATACAACTTATCACACAAAGTTTATTCAATATTTAAATGGAATGATAGTGAGATACTACATACAAAATACTTATCTATTAGGCTTAATATGGTTTTATATAATATTCTATTATACATATCAGATAAATTGTGTTTAGTATGTTCATCTTTCCAGACAATTTGTCGATTTATGCATATGACAAAATATTTGAGGCCGTTTTGGTAGTCTTATAAATTGTGTTTAGTATGTTCATCTTTCCAGACAATTTGTCGATTTATGCATATGACAAAATATTTGAGGCCGTTTTGGTAGTCTTATGACCGGATAATTATTTATAATGCGATACAAATAAAATAGTATATTGATTAATTTTGAATATACAATATATTCATCCGGGTATAAATACAACATAAAGGTGATATTCATTTCATTACCAAGAGTTTGTATAAAGCGTGTTCTATATTCATAAAAATTAATGTTTTAACTATGTACATATTATCATGAAGGTGATATTACCACCGTTGTAAGTATTTTGTTTGTGAATGGTAACTATTTTTCATCTATTTTTCGTCTTAAATGTATTTACAATTCCATTATGTTTCATATTAATTTGTTATATATCTTTTAACATGCAATATTTTTCTACAATGAAAATAATGTGTAACGATTTAGTTGTATAGATGAACTCAATATGAAAAACAAGTAGCCTTGGATGATACGTGTTTGATGTATTCACATGTAGTATGTTGTAAGATTTTTAGCAAACAATGACAATATTGGCAGAGAAATGAGTTTTGTATATCAAAGATGATTGAATTTATCTTTTCCTTTATAGAAAGGTTATATAGATGAACTCAATAGAGTGAACCACCACTTGCGTTAGATCGTATTGACGTTAAAACGGTGTAACAACGGATGTCGGTTCTAACTCATGGTTTAACTTCTGCTTCAATTCAGATCCAATAGCGGTTCCGAGATGTAACAAAAAATAAATTACTATTAGTCATTTTGTTTTAATAATCTCATGAACCAGTTTAACAATTTTATATATATCATTTATAACTTCTAATTGTTGACTTTTTGCTATTATAAAATAATACAATATTATTTTCTTTACCAATTATAAATAACCATTTCAACAATTAGAACAATGTCTATTATTAATATAATTATCCAAATCATGCTAAATCTAACATAACCAAAATTATTCTTGCAAAATTTTCAATGCAACAATACGTACATCACAATGCAAGAACAACACTCACGCATAATTTTTCAGTTCATGGCGGCTCGAGGGGCGGCGCAAGTGACTAGTGGCGACTGGGCGGTATCAAGACTAATGGAAAGGCACGGTATGGTGGCTCAGATGGACTGGTGGCGCGGTCTAACGACTCTGAACAATAGAAACATAGGTGAGCAGGGGTTGTTGCGCAACTGTGTTCAGATGGATCAAATGGGCTCGTTCGGGGTCCAAACGGAGTGGGGTAGGCGCTATTGGGTTCGTATCGTTGAGAGATACAACCGAGGATTGCTGGAGGCATCGGAGATTCACTACCGGTGGTGGAAGAACTGCACAACAGAAGCTTTGAAAAATATAGAGGAAAGAAGAGCTTCGATCGGTTTTGAGCGAATTTGGATGACGAAGAAGCCTCTATTTGCTGGGTATATATAGGGTTTCATAGACTTCATTGACACGCAAAAAATCACACACTTTCCTCGCTCGACTTGATCTGAATTATGCCCAATTCTGAATTTTCTCATTCGAGCGAGCTCAAACGCGCCATCTACTTTGAAGAGGAAATTAGGGATGATTCAGGTGTTAATCAACATAGAAATCATGGGGTTTTGATTGTCAACTGAATGATCTCAGGGCCCATTTGTTTAGCTCCAAATGGGCCAAAACAAACGGATAAAAAGCCCGTTTACATCATAGGCCATTTGGTGGCATTTTTTTAGGGTTTTCATTCAGAAGGAATCTGTAAACAATCTTCAATCTGTTTCCTCCCCAACTTCACGACATTTCATTCCCTTTCCAGCGCCTCCTCCACACCTCGCTCGCTCGTTGGCATCGCTCGATCGCCTCCTCCACACCTCGCTCGCTCGTTGGCGCCGCTCGATCGCCTCCTCCACACCTCACTCGCTCGTTGGCGCCGCTCGATCGCCTCTTCCATACCTCACTCGCTCGTTGGCGCCGCTCGATCGCCTCCTCCATACCTCTCGTTGGCGCCGCTCGTTGGGTGAACTCGGTGAGTACTGTTGGTCTATTTTCCATGACTTGAAAAAAAAATCAGCAAGTTACTCCACGGATCCTTTCGATTTTCAGCGTTAATTTCGAAGAATTTCGATTTCAGTGTTTGAGATCTCGTAGGAAAATGACTACTGTTGAGTTATGAAGTTTATATGTTGTTGATACTATTCTGTGTACTCTTTTCTTACTCAAAACCTTGGTCACTCAACATAGGGATTATGAGATTCGAATTTTCTACTAATTTCTTGCTTCATGAGATTTTGTCTTTGATAGAAATAGGATCCTAGAATTGTATTATTAGTTGTAGAGTAGCTGAACATTTTCAATCTTTGTTTGCCCATTTGTGAATTATGAAGTTTATATGTGTACGTCATTAGATGTTGTTGTCTAACCAATTAGCTAGAAGTCAAATGGTTGGTTGTATCTGATGTCTATTGTCTGATGCTTCTACTGTATGTTGCTACTGTCTATGAGTTTGCTGAATATAGTATCTGGTCTTTTAGTAGTTCTGCAGTGCTTTCATTAATCAATTTTGTATTGTGTGATTAGTGAACTGAGTTTTAGCTACTATCTTGATGGTTGAGGAACCTAAGCTGCATGTTTTTTATCAAGCAACTACGGCGTTGAAGAAACATTATGTCAAGGATTTGTTGAAGAAGAAGTGATTAGGATGTGTGGAGTTACATTTGGTACTTGTATTTTGGTTATGCATAGATTTGGTACTTATGTTTGGTATGCATAGATTGAGTACTTGTGATTTGGTACTTTATGTCTGGTTATGCATAGATTTGGCAAAATTAAGAAAATAATAACTCAAATTGTAATTCAATAATTAACAAACCAAACACTTCAAAAAGTAATGTAAACATAATCATTCCATTCATGGGATAAACCAAACAAAATTTGATTTTAACACATTCCCTTTCCATTCCCTTAATTTTTCAATCCCTTTCCGTTTCTCCTTGTCAACCCAAATGCCCCCTCAATCCCGGATTTTACGGATTGCGATTCCGTTCACAAACGCGGCCGATTTTCATGTTTGAAATTGAAATCGGGATAGGGGAAAATAGAGCGGGTTGTCGAAGAACATCAGCCTATATTTTCATTAATTAGACACGGTCGACCCAACATTTTGGCTAATTACGCTATCTTGCCCAACTTTCTGGTTTTGTGGCAATTATACCTTTGTTCTAATATAAATATTATACTAAAGTTCCCAAACTTAATATTAAATATTCTTTAACTTATTTAATATACCCTTAACTATATTAGTGTAATATTTTAATAATAAACGCTCTCAAATTTATTTAAGAGACTAGTTAAGTTTATTTTATAAACTTAACTTAACATTATTTATACAAAAAATTATTCTAAATTAGTTTTGGACTTAAGTTAATGAAAGTTTTCATTTCTCTTTACTAAGAGAAATAAAATAACTCTCATAACTTTTATTATCATAAAAATTAAATCTACTATAATACCCTTCTAATTTAAGGTGGATTATTACACAATAGTCGAATCTCATTGGTCTACGTACAAAACCCTTACCTTGGAGTTTCTGAGCTCTTTTATTGCAGAGAAGAATCCTAGACCTAGCATGTATAACACCCCCGATATATGTCGAAAGTGTCATAAGCCAGTGACCCCAGACTTTAATGTCTGAAGTCACCCAAGGCTTAACATCGAACAAAGTTTTGTAAAAAATGTAATAAGTTCATACTAATAAAACAGTAGCGGGAGTCTTTTTAAATGACAACACTTTCCAATAGTAAATCTCCAAATTGCAATTACAAGCTTCATGTGTAGTATCATGGTATCCATCCATCGTCACCTTGAGTGATCTCACTTTCCAATAGTAAATCTATCCATGTGTAGCTTCATGTGTAGTATCATGGTATCCATCCATCGTCTCCTTATATAAACTCTCCTTATAAAGTGTGGAGATTTAGTTTTAACAAACTTAAACGAATTAAGTATAGCTGAAGACTTATTAAGACTCTAATGCATAGGATTAAAACTTTCCAATAGTAAATCTCCAAATTGCAATTACAAGCTTCATGTGTAGTATCATGGTATCCATCCATCGTCACCTTGAGTGATCTCACGTTAATGATATTTGTAAAAAAATACATGTTACAACAAATGGACAGCCCTTGCCGGGGTCAGTTGGTCGATTCATAATAAATGTACATATCATTAATAAGCATGATGCATAGTCACATGTAATAACTAATCATGAGTACAAGGAGATGGACACACACTAACTAGCAACACTCCTTACACCTCATCAAAGATAATCTACTTCAACCTTATCGATTTCAATACAGCTTAATACCAAAATAGAATATGGTTGATTCATCACCTACTTTCCAAATCATTGTACTAGGTCCCTTTAAATATCACATATCCTCTCAATCAATTGATGCTACTTGATTACCCAAAGATCAATAAGGTAGATTGTATCCAATACCAAGACTTTTTTTTCCTTGATCATAAAATTCCCAGATATTATATAAGTACAACAAGATCACTTAACCAACCACTTACCTAAGATCCTACAACCATCAATTCCAATTATCATACACTTCTTCGATCTTGAATCTTACTTCACATGTAAGTTCATTCAACAACCTCAACTTAGAATTTCCACTTCAAAACCTATATCCAATAATTATACCGAGTCACGAACTCAAACAACCTCACAACTTAATCTATATTCCCCGAATATAAAATATCCTCAAGTTGAGGTTGTTGGACCGTAAACTTTTTAAAGTATGGACCGGACCGTTACGGTCCGGTCCTTTACGGTCCGGTCCACGGTCCGGACCGGTAAGACCGGATTTCATATTTTTCGACATTTAAAGGGTTTGATTACGGTCCGGACCGTAAAAATTATGGACCAGACCGGACCGTAAAAATTATGGACCGGACCGTAAAAATTACCCCCTAAAATATTTTAAACTTTTTTTTAAAATTTTTACGGTCCGGACCGGACCGTAAGACCGGAATTGTAAAATCCCCAGACCGTGGACCAGATCGTAAATTTCCGGTCCGGTCTACTTTTGTCCATCCTTACACACAAGGTCAGCATCACTGAAACCTTTTTAACACACACACACACACACACACATGGTTAGCTCAATTACAACCTTGACTACACACACCATGAGTATTGGCCAAATCCGAGCTCATATTGGAAGTCCATGTTTATACAAACGCCACAACCTCAAGCATGCGGTATGGCCGTACATACCCTATCGAAGGCCTACTCTGAGGTATGCATCTACTACTGCACTCTTATACCCGGGGTCGCCTTTGCCCATCATTCGGAGGGTGGTGCATCCGCATCCTAATCACATGCAACCTCCACATGGAGGATGTCCTCACTTTTTCTTTTGATCACTCATATGAATGACAGCACACATTTTCACAACACAAATGAACAAGTCATTCATATAACGAACAAGTCAAGCACATAGATGAAATCATTCAAATTTCATAATATAACATTATATAATATTTCATGAATGAGTCACAATAACATAACATGAATCAATAAACTCACACAAACATTTATCATAACAAACCTTAGACGCATAAAGCAATATTCAAACAAGCACACAAATGACCAACTGAGCAAGTATGAGAACTTGCCTTATTAATGACATCCGAACCTTTAAAAGGTATCAGTCAAGACCATATATCCTCAAATAATTACCTAGGATGCAAATGATGTCACAATAAATGCTTAAGTTTCACAATTCAAAATATGAAATTTGACAGCTTACTTTCCATTCAAAAACGTAACTTTAAATCGATATAAAATAATTCAAAATTTAAGAACAAGATGATCTAAATAAAAAATAATGAGTCTAGCTCATTCTCCAAGTAAAACGAACCCAAAACCATTTATAAATATTTTGTGAAAAATCAACAAAATCAGTATCGCACATCACGCGCACTGATTTTATAAAATTCATTATAGCTTTACATTGAGTGATTCAAAAGCCTAAATGTTGTTAACTTCCATAGTGTAATAATAAAAAATGAACCAGTCCAAAACATTTATTAGAGTTTAACAAAAATATACGAATAAAGTTTGACATTATGAAACATAGAAACTCGAAGTCAAATCTCTTTCAGATTTCTGGAATTTTAGAATTAAATCCATAAAAAATATATTTTCAGTCAAGTAAATTAAACAAATACCATTCATATCTTCCCAGAAGTTAGTAATATCCTCCAATTGAAATCAACGAAATATCTCATCTTATATGACCTTAAAATTTATTTAATTCGGGTACGCAGAATCTGCGATGTCACATTGTAAAAATATCTAAAATTCGAAAAAAAATCCTTTAGGGATGAAACCAGTTCCAAATGTTCAAAAACATGTTCTAGTTTATCATATTAAATATCTATTAGGATACAATAAATCATTGACAATTTATAAGCAAAACGTTTCATGAACTCAAAATCAAATCATCAAATGAACTGTTCTATTTCAAAAACTTTTAAAAACATCTAACGACATCGAACAGCTACTTGTTTTTAATATACAACTAAATATATAAGTTTACAATACACTGTTGAAATTTAGAATCAAAATAAGATCTAGAACTATTTTTAACAATTAAAAGTCTTAACAATGTCGACCAGAAATTCCTGGCAAGAGCTTCGACCACCTTCTTTAGACGGGGCGCGTGAGGGCGTGTCTTTTGGCTTCAAGGGACGTGCTTCATATGACAATGTAGAAGACAAAGGGAAGAAAAGAATTCAATTTGAATCATCTAAATCCGACATCGGACGTATAAACGGCGGTGTTAGGAAGTTGATTGAGTTTTAGGGTTGAGAGAGAGAGAGAGAGAGAGAGAGAGAGAGAGAGAGAGAGAGAGAGAGAGAGAGAGAGAGAGAGAGAGAAGAGGAGGAGGAGAAAGAGTTGTGTGATTTTAGGTTAAAACTAAGCCATATTTATAGGGAATGGAAGAGATCAATTAAGATAATGTTTTTGAAAAGAAAATATTCAATATTCTTTTTCATGTAAAACTAACTTTATTGAGACAATATAAAAGGAAAAGATAAATTTGAACACACTATATTTTCATTTAAGTTTAAATTATACTCTTAAATAATTCATAAGGAATTTATTTGACATCAGATATAAATTCAAGTTTATAATATAATTATCAAAAATATAATAAATTTTATAATTCCAAATAATATGAAAGACATTTACAATTATAACCTTATTTAAAATTTAAAATATTACGGGTTATTACATCGTGAACCTCATGATATTCCGTTTGGGGAACACATAGAGGGAGCTAACCCTCCTTCGGCTAATTGAGATTTATGGATTCTCTCCTACTGGCCGCTGTAAAGAATTGTCCAAGATAGAGCAACATAATTTCTGGTATAAGCACACCAGAGCACACAGATTCGAGGGTTAGCGTTCAAAGGGGTCCAACATTGTCCATCCTTGCTTTCGCATCTTGCAAAAGTTCTTCTTGCACACCATCTATGCCCAAGATGATATTGGTGGGAATGTCAGATGTGGGGAACTTCTACAACTATGGGCTATAATAGAGGGCACTCCTTTCAACCTAGGCTTCCAGTTGAAAAGAAGTTTCTAAGCCTACATGACAAGATAAATAGAGGGCACTCTCTGCATCGGGGGAATGTTCACTCTTATCGCTAAATACTTTGGCATCAATTTGGATCTCTACTCGAAGACGTCAGATCTCCATTGCATTGACATGGATTATCTACGTCAATGCCATTGGATTGCCACATCTCGGGGCGACACTCACCATCTCTTCTTCCAACAGACCCTTCGCACAAGACCAATCCTCGATCTAGAGCTCACCCTCACTACTATGAGTACAACTGGTATTCCGGCTAGATTGGCGATGCCCCGCCCATACATGAAGGTGTTTCCGATGATGATGATATGTATGACGCTGATCCACGAGTTGCAGCTACAGCTCCCGTTCATGATGTTTTCCTACGCGTCATTTTGAGCAGGGTGGCCCTTCCTCATCCTCCTCTTATGCCATGCCTGACTATGCTTTTGATTTTTTCTATCTTCGAGGGCATGTGGACTCTCTGGACTCGAGGATGACAAACCTACAGTTGTTGGTTAACCACATCAGGGGCAGGTTGATAGCCAGCAACGGATGACCGAGTTGATATACCACCACATGTTTGGGTATCCTTTTGACCTGAACGCCCCGTACCCACCACCTCCTCAGTAGATTTCCTTAGTGAGTTTCTTCTTCCTCTTGTTACCTTTTCTACATTAGGGACAATTTAGATTTTACCTTGGGGGTTGACATTCACTAGTAGACTTTCATGTTTGAATTTGCATATAGTGTTATTTTTCCTTGTTTTATGTTAGGTTTGCATGCATTTCATTAATCAGTGGATGTTTGAGAAGACTCTCATATTTATACTTGCTTGTTTTGTCTGATGTTATTCCCTTTGGCGTGCTTTGGTTGTTGATACTTTAATTGACCTATGGACATGATTATGACAATTTGATAGTTAGCATTTTATTGAACATATGGTCATTGATTGAGACTAACTAGAACCTGCATTCTAGACAATAGCATTTGAGCTTCTAAGCCTAGGGACTAGTCTTCATGAGTCCTCTTATTCTGTTTCATGTGTGGGATTCTCGCTTCGACTATTTCATCTCTAGAACTTGCATTATAGTCTTCTTTGAGGCCATATTTACGATTTTTGTGCATGAGGTGAAAATGATTGAGGCGTTATTTTTATTAGCTTATATGTCCCTTTCCCGCCTTGCATGTTATCCTTCTGGTTCAAGCCAATTCAAGCCTATATAGCTCATTATTTGAAAGCACCACAAAAACATGTCGAGCCTAATTATTAGCCTTCTACCTATCCGAGAATTGGGATAACTGAATTGTATGCTTTTATGGTTGCAAGCTAAGCTTGGGGGATTTCACATGTAATGTGTGTTTGTGAATTATTTCTGAATTTCTTAAATTTCATTTTTTTATTTCAAAAAAAATAGAATAAGGGTATTTGGTTGAAAAGGATGGTTCAAGAGTTGGGTGTTATCTTGGTTAGTTCATCTTTCCCGGATTTAGCACCACATGTCCAAATTATATCCATACCTTTCTTTTTACCATGACCCCATTACAACCTAATTAAAGTCTTCTTGATTTGTGTCATGTACAAGGTCCCTAGTGGTGGAGATTTAGAATGCTAGTGCAAGCTTATGCTAGATGTTCGAAGTTGAGACTTGGCGAAACACGTACCCTAAACACATGAGTGAGAGTGACTCTGATTTCTTTCCCTTGTGAGGTCTTTGAATGGGGAAATAGTTATGTCACTTTGATGAATTTTATATCTAATTGCCTAGATTTCCACTTTTTCATAATCGTTGACATTGTCCTTTAGGTAGAAAGAAGCATTGCATTACTTGTGGAATAGTGGACTTTGTTTTTGATTGAGGACAATCAAGAGTTTAAGCTTGGAGGAATTTGATAACATCCATTTAGTGCATGTTTAGGACATGCACTTGTGTTATAGTTTAGTTTGTTTTGTGCATTTTATCTTGCATTTGTAGTCAATTGCATCATTTTCTTTGTTATGGAGGTCTACACTAGAAAATTGTTTACTTGTAGGTACTTTGGTGGATTTTTGGGTCTTTCTATGGATGTTGGTACCATGGGTCTCGTCTGGAGGCTGAAGCTGTAAACTAGAGCAAATTAGGACCATAATCGAGCTAACATGAGTGGTGCGTGAAGCTCGTTGAAGACCGTGTAGTTAGATTTCAATTTCCTAGCTTAGAAGATGGTGCATTACACTACACGACCGTGCAGTCGGCGATTTTTTGCTCCACGGTCTGTGTGGTTGTTATTGTAAGATGCTTAAGGTTGTACACTATACCGTGTGGTTTTCGCACGGTCCGTGTGTTTTCAACTGTTACTTGATGTTGATCGTGCATATTCCACACAAACTAGACGCACACCGCAATCTAACCCAAGGCATAAACCCCCGGGGTATGGCAGAACGAGCCAAGAAAGCGTGGTGCGTGGGAGTCGTTATGCAAAGTAATATTAGGCTACCTCTAAGCTCAATCCGAATGAGATATTATAACAATCAGCTTCCTCAACCACGATTGGTGCTTAAGGAACCTGAGGACATTTGTATTTTGTAGAGGTAAAATTAATACATTTATTTTATTGTGTATCATTATTATTTGATTGTTTAAAATGTCATAAAAAGGCCCATTAAGGCCCATCATGGGTATTTAATTGTTCCCCAAGAAAGAGGTAAGCTCTTTAATGTCATTTTGTTAACCCTAGCAAGGAGAGATTTATTCAATCCTCTCTGAAAAACTCTAACCTCTCCTCATTCACATGACTGAATATTAACTTGAGCGTCTAAGGTGAAAACGGGGACAAAGCTTTTCTTTTGGCCTTTCTCTATGTGCGTAGGGCACCGAAAAGAAGATAAGAGGAGCCTATGCTCACCGGAGTTGCGGGTTCTTGTCATCTTTATCAACAATTTATTCTGGTACATAATTATGCTACCACAGAAACAACGACATGTGTTGGGGCCTATGGCTTAATGGAATAAAGACTGATGGCAACTCATGTCGTTACGGATCGTAGGCTAATAGAATGAAGACTGATGGCAGCTTGTGCCCATGTGGTCCGAAGGCTAATAGAATGAAGACTAATGGCAGCTTGTGCCCATGCGGCCGGCAGCTCGTGCTCATACAGCCCGAAGGCTAATAGAATGAAGATTTATGGAAACTTGTGCCCTGCGACCCGGAGGCTATCTGACAGCTTGTGCCCTTGTGGCCCGAAGGCTTACTGGCAGCTTGTGCCCCTGTGGCCTAGTGGCTTACTGGAAGCTCGTGCCCTTGTGGCCCGAAGATTTGTAGTTGGCCATAAGTGGTTGTTTCTTTGGCCGTAAGTGGATATTCATTGGACATATATAAGTGGCTAGATATTTGGCCATAAGTGGCTAGATCTTTGGCAGTAAGTGGCTATTCGTTGGCCATAAGTGGCTATCTTCAGGCCATTCTTAGTTGTTGTTTGGTCATAATTGACTATCTTTAGGCCATTCTTGGTTGTTCTTTCGTCATAATTGACTATCTTCATGCCATTCTTGGTTGTTGCTTGGTCATAAGTGACCATCTTCATGTCATTCTTGGCTGCTGTTTGGTCATAGTTGACCATCTTAATACCTTTCTTGGTTGTTGTTTGGTCATAATTGACTACTATTAGCCCATCTTTACCTCTGCATAAAGAGATCAATTTCTAGAAAATGTAGTGTTTTTATTGCATATATATCCTCATAGAAGGAAAGGGAAAAGATGGGGTTGAGAACTTAACTAGCACGCTTCGTTTTACTCGTCCGAGTGGATAACATAAAAATTATCCGGGTAAGTTTTAATTTTGTTCGTGCTTGGACTGAGACCGTCAATCTACCTTGGTGTGCAAGCTTCTTGAGCAAACTCTGTAGGGTTTGTTACATGCCCCGTCTGCTCTCAGCGCTCGTGTCATAGGCTCGTACCCCAGCAGCGCTCCATCTGCGCTCTGCTAGCTCCTTCCCCAGCCGTGTTCCGCTTGTGCTCTGTTGGCTCGTGCCTAGCTGTGCTCCATCTACTCTCCGCTAGCTCACACTCCGTTTGTGCTCTACTGGCTCGAGATGCGCTTTTGGGTTGTGCAGAAAGCTTCAGAATTCATATCTTCTACAATGGGGGTATTCGGTGGAAGGTGTCCCTGTCAGCGTTGGATTTGTATATAATTAGGAAATTTTGGATTTGTAATTTTTGTGATTAACTTGTAATTTTTGTACTTGATTTATATTTAAATTAGGAAGAGATTAGTGATAGGTTTAGGGTACATATGGCGGTTTTAATGAGGGAGTGTCATGTGACGTAATTAGGTTTTAGTTTAGTAGATATATAGTAGATTGTTTCAAAATATATCATACTCCAACAGTCACCTTATTTAAAAAAAACTGACAACTAAAATTGGAAAATCATAAAACAATTTTTTCACAAATTTGTTCTTGCTTTGAAAAACAACAAAAAACTGGAAACTCGTATTGTTGGACTTGTTTGATAACAATGTGAGTTTCTTGTTTTATGTTTTTTTGAAGATTAAGAAAAGATATTTGGAAACTCCATTATGGTTTTCAAATTTTAGTTAACAATTTTAAGAATTAAAACTGGAATTTCATAATGTTGTCAAATGAGCCACAACATTAGTTTCCGGTTTTCTGTTTTATTTTTTAAAACTAGCAAAGAATAAATTTTCTAAATACTTATTTTTCTAGTTTTCAATTTTTAGTTGACAGTTTTAAAATTTAAGGTTACTATTAGAATATGATATGTTTTGAAGCAATTATGTTGATAATCATATAAAAATAAAAATGTTTCAAAGCTAAAAACGTAATAAAAATCCACAATGTTAGCAGACGAGCCTTATATACTTTGTTAGGCAATTAGTACTCGATACCCCACTTTTTAAAACACTTTGCAAACATACCTTCTTTTTTACAGTTTTGCATCAATGTCCAAAATAATTGAGAAAATACCCAAAACAATTGCAAAAGTACCCAAATCCCAAAAAATGAATTATGCAAAAAAAGATAAATTAATAAATTTCATTAATCTTTTTCTTTCAATATTGTAAAAGGAGAATGAATAAAAAAATTGAAAAATAAAGAAGTCATATGATGTGAAACATTTTTTTTTATCATTTTCCAAGTTCTCTTTCATCCCTCCAAATCCCAAAATTCATTCTTCATTCATGTCCGCTCAAGCTCTTCCATGTTTCAAGCACCATTGTCATCCTCATCCCAAGTTCAAAAATCTTGTTTTTTCACTGAAATCAAGCTCATATTCCGCGAAAATAGTTACACCCACAATATCATTGAAAAAACAAGCCAGTTGGGACAATATTTGAAGTGCGATAGGTAAAAACTTACCCACAACAGTCGACTTCGGAAAAAAAAAGACATGAAATCAAAACATGGTACGTACGAGGAATGGAAAAGGTTTTTTGGTTGATTAGGGTTGATTGGAAGAGTGTCAGGATTGAACCCATAAGCCTATCAGGAAGAAAACAAAAAGGTTCTACGAAGATCTCATTATATCTTTACTTTTCATCTTCAATAACCTTTTCTTTTTGATATTTTCTTTTACGAATTTGTTTACTTTTTTTTGATAATTTTCATTTAACAAAATTGGATTTTTTGAGTTTCTTTTCATAAAAAAATATTTATTTTTCTGCTTTTTGTTTTAAAAGAAAAGAAAAAATAAATAAATTTATGACAAAAATACCCAAATAAAAGTGCTTTAAATAGAGTATTTCTACAAAAAAATTATAAAGTGCAACTCCGCCTAGTTATTTTAGGTGTAATATCAAATACCACAGCGTGCATGTTCCCCTGCCCATAACAATCGGAACCTAAACTTCATCTGTGATGCGCGACTACTAGAAACCCGAGGAAATTTTACTTGCCGAAAAAATAGAACGCAAAACCTCCCAATAATTTGTTTCCCTCTAATATTAATCTACTATCTATATCTATACTAAAGCAGAAGCCTAAATCCCACGTGTTGGCCATAAATTCAATCCATTTACGTGTCGTCATCATGTTCAATTCGCCAACGTGTCGATCTCTAAGCTATGCCACCTCATCCACCACATCATCCAACCCATCCAAAAAATATTATAATAGTGAATTCTTAATTATTATATATTAAATAATCCAATATATCCACTTAAGATAAATTTAAATTCAAAAAATTTATATCTTCTAAACCAATGGAACCATAATATTCTTAATTATTATATATTAAATTAAATACTCCAGTATCTCCACTTAAGATAAAATTAAATCTTCTCTTCTTCCATTAATTTGTTAGTTTGTATTAGGTTTTCTTAGTCGAGTTCGTATATCATAAATTTATTCTTCTCTTAATTTCGGTTTTTATTTTTTTGAAGGCAAGTAATAAATATATTGAAAGGTGAATGGAAAAAGCCAAAGATGAGGTTACAAAATCGCCAGAGGCGTGCTCGACCAAGAGAGAGTCAAAAGTAGAGCTAATCTATAACTAATCTAGAAGGATTTACAAGATATGCAATTTGTGCATCCAATGTAAACAAGCCGGTTTGTTAAGATCGGATTTCGTCAGAATGGTCGACTTGATAGCGCTTTGGATTCGGTGGGAGCAAGAGGTGATATCAGGGGCTTCGTCTCGGTGAATAGCTTTGTTTCTTGTGATCCAGATGGTGTAGATGAATGTAGTAAAAGCCATGGAGGTAGTTTTCTGGATAATACCTCTCTTTCCTTTTCCTCTAGACAACCAACGGGTTCATCCTAAGAGTGTAACACCCCCGACTTATTATCGGTAGTGTCACACGCCAGTGACCTCAGACGTTGATGTCCGATGTCACCCAAGGCTTTAATCGGAACAATTAATCTTAAATAAACATAATTAAATAACGAAAGGTTAAACAGCGGAAGACATTTGTATATGAAACTCAATCCTTTTATATTAAAAGATCTCTCATTAAATGAGAGTAGTGTTTATACAACAAAGTGTAATTATAGCGGAAAACTCATAAATTACACAGCGGAAGACTTCAAGAATAAACCTAGTACATGACTAGGTTATAAAAATACATTTAAAGTAATACTTAACGACTTTGAAATACCGGCACTTAAATCTGCAACTGCAAGTCTCTTCCTCAACGGTTACTTCGAGTCTTCGGGAACCAACCACTGATGTGCGGTATAGGAATGATGACACCAGCCAACCATGCAAGGAATAAAACCCGGTTGGTTAGTCTAATGAAAGACTATGCAAGGGTGAAAACAGAATGGTCCTAGTGATCATAACCGTTTACTATCATTGTCCCTCGAATAACAACCGAAGGAACGATATATAACCCAAAACTTTCACGGAATGATTAAAGTTTGAATGATCGAGAGAAGACTCCTAAAGGTCGAGTCTTATCGGGAACGTATAAAGAGAAGACTCCAAGAGATTGAGTCTTATTGGAAAGCGTATGAAGAGAAGACTCCAAAAGATTGAGTCTTATGGGAAAGTATGACAAATATTTGGGAACATAATAATAATTTCACACAAGCGTTTAAAAAGACTTGACCATTTGGGTCCACGACCAACCTCACCGCGTAATGCGAATTCAGATTTGGAAGGAGGACTTACTCTAATCGAAGTCCAGACGAGTTTCCAAGTTGTACTTCTCACCCAACGTTCATTAATTATGTGCATAGCGGCACTTATCTTATTTTAGTGACAAAGCGTACATTCACGTTATAAGCTTTTAAATATATCATCTCATCGCGAGAGATTTCGAAAGGGATAAATCCCGAGTGGCGGCACCAGCTGTGTGCACATACCCTGAGTAAGGGTAAGGTCATGACCAGAGAGTATTAGGGAAATAATCATCCTAGCACCAGTTATAAAGAAATAACTAGACCTCGTAAGGTACATAGCGTTCCTACGAATACTCGTTCTAACTAAATAGTTAAAGCCACATAATAATCCACATCAATGCCATCATGGCAACAGTATATATATATATATCTATAATAGCGTTGTTTCTAGCAATATATACAACCTATTATAATATCATGTTTTAATCGTATCCTTTATAGATCTGTTCCCAAACGAAAACAATATTCATCCCAATATAATTAACAATTAAACAATTGATAATTAATGGAAATTTGGAATGATAAGCAAGAGCGAACCGCCACTTGCCTTAGACTAGACGAACGATTGACGAAGACGGGTTTCTGGGTCCGAAATGGGAACAGAACTCGGATTACAGATTTCTACGGAATGACCCATAACGAAACCCTAGGTTAGATTCGATAATAAACTATACGAATCTAAATAATGATGAACGAAATCTAAAGAATGGAAGTCCTGACCGAGACCGGATCGCCCAAGGCCACGATCGCGATTGCTAAAGCAATCCGCGGTCGCGGCGGGCACTACCGCAGTCGCGGTCGTTGAGGACGAATGTCCGCAAGCACTGGTGACAGCGGCCGCGGACGCGGCCGACATTGTCACTGCCGCGGTCGCGGTAGTTCATAGCCGCGATCGCGGCTAAGAACTCCGGCGACCCAAAATGATAAAAACTCACCGGCGACGACTCGGAAGGGCTCGATTCGCGGCCGCTTCCACTCCTGGGCACCTTGCGCCTCCAATGCACTGCTCCTTGGCCACCACCACCTCCGTCGAGGGCTCCGGTGACTCCTCAAGAATTCCGGCGAGAGCTCGAAGCTCCGGCGACTATGGAAATGAGAGTGAGAGGGGAGATCTCAGATCTGGGTGCTCAAAACCCTCCATTTCGGCCTCTATTTATAGCCAAGGAGGAGAGCCAGCCCCGACAAGATCAACGGCGACGACGAACGCGTGGCTCGCATGCCCGACTGTGCCCTCTGCACATTTCCGCGGTCGCGGTGGGTTCTGCCGCGGTCGCGGAAAATTCAAGCCTAGCTCCTCTGGGAGCTATTATTCCGCGGTCGCGGAAATTCTTCCGCGGTCGCGGAATTGCCCTTTTCGCGTCTATTTTCCCGGGAAAAGGTTTGACATGGGTTTAAAACCCCGGATCTTAAATATTTGTATCCAAACAAATATTCTAAGCCTCGATAATACGTCGAATGTATTTTCCAATGCTCTGGGAATTTTACAGAGATCCAACTTGCTACAGAAATTCCAAACTTCGCCAAATGTGTCTCGAATAATTGACGAGGGTTTAGAAAATTACCCAAATACCCTTACTAAAAATGAGGGGTATTACATCTTCCCCCTTAAAAGAAGTTTCGACCCCGAAACTTGGCCGATAACAGCTCAGAGAAGCGACCTCAATCTAAGCTATCCAATCGTATAAGTTTAACCATGTCTAACCCACTTCACACTTTGTAAATTGGTTCAGGCATTTCTAGGTTAAGATCCATAAGTTGGTTCAAATTACAGTTAATGTCAGGTTAACCATAATTAAGACCCTTCACCCTCAAAAGAATTATAACACTTGCTTTCACTAGACATGCATTCCAACACATTACCCCTATGAAATATAAGGGTTACCACAATACTACCCTCTTAAAAGAGTTTCGACCCCGAACTAGCATTGCTAAGCTAAAGGGACCGGTTCCACCATAATCTCTTTACATGGTCTTAGTATCCTTAATCATCTCATTCTTATACTAGCTCCTGGAAAACGATCTGTTTCCTCATCCATGCCACTATCTCGCATAGCCTACTTCTACGTACTATTCTTGTACTAACTCGTGACCATCCTCAAGGTCATAATTATCTTAGGATAATTGTCTCCTAAAATCATCGCACTAGTCTCGCTATACCTTAAGCATGAGATTATACATATTTCTCTTTCACTTTCTCTAAACTTTCCTCAAAGTATGCACCTTATCTTCCTTAAGTCGATATCCTTGAATAAATTTGGTTTTTGAAACCTGTATCCCAAAATTGAACTACTTACTCGATCTTGATTCCACTTACAACATACTGCCTACATTCCTTACTCTTGCTAGAACAGATGTGATCATTCACAAGATTACCATTGTCTCGCTCAGAGTATCCATTACAATCTCCAATATAACCTCATTGTTATGACATATTCTTCCTAAAGACCTTGATGTCCTTAATTAGAAGAATACATCATATTTCTACTAACTTCCTTTCGACAATCCAATCCTCAAGTACATACATATAATTCAACTATACCTCAACTTAGTACCTCTCTTGTCATATAGACCTTACTCCTCATATTCACGACTCAGCTATTACATTGGTTACCTTACTCGCATTTGGCCCTTGTGCCATATCTTTAACTCAAAATCTTTACTCTTGTGATCCCACAATTACTCACACCATAGCCTATGTCCGATTACCTCAACATGATTTACTAATCCTCTCCATAGGATTATACTCTCGTCTTACCCAAATGTGTCATACGATCACCTTAATAAACGTGGATCACCTTTCCCTCAAGTCCACTTGATATCATCTACCTACTTACTTTATGCCACACGATTGACCTTCAAAGCCATAACAACTTTTACCACTCGAGTTTGCTATTCACCCAACAATCCTTAAGAAATCAGTTGTCCTCATACGATTTATTATCCCAAATCAAGCACCATTTTGCTTTACGGATATTTACCATTTATCCAAGATTAACTTAACGCATTCCATTATCCAATCTCTAACTTAAACCTTTAAGGTTCCTCAATTCTATTTACTCGAAATACCATACTGATGAACGATGCCTTGCCATCAAAATCAATCACTTCACATCCTAAATCCTTCAATTGGTATATATTCGAGTAACAAATGTTACTTTACTCCTTAAATGCACATACGACAATTCCCCATGCTACATCCTTTTGTTTATCGATATCTTCCGAATAACTAGGCCTTACACCATAACCTTTCAATTTCAAGTGGGCTTTCTCCCAAAACTATCGATCACAACTTAATTCCCAAAAAGTGCTATATCGACTACCTTATAGATGTCACACTCTCTAACAATCCACATATCAGACCTTGTAAATCTCTAGATATCATATCTCTATATCCCTTGAAGGTATAATTCACTGATTCAGTTCCTTGGCCCAAATAAGTTTGGCCCTAAGCTCACTTCCAACTCAAAACCTCTAGTTTACTCAAAACAAGATCGTGATAACTCAACTAGCACAATTGCTGCTACTCACGTCATTTTCCTAAACGTGACATCAAATCGCCTTAACAGACATTGATCACTCTACGCTAATCCTTATGTCGTTTCTCTTAAGAAAGTCTCATAACGAAATCTCAGATAAATCTTCCAAGACGATACACATGACTTCACACCCTTAGCCTTTCCGAAAGTCTAATCCTCTGGTCCACAATGAACATTCTCACTTACAACTTCCATAACCAAAATCCCTTGAGATATTACTCCTATTTCCTTAAGGTATCATCCTGATAATTGATTCATTACCAACCGTATCAGTCACTTCTATCAGAATCCTTTAATAGCTTTATACGATTAACGCTTGCTACCTTACTCCTTAGGCGCACATAGACAATTCTCTCCACTAAATCCTTTAATTTATCGGAATCATTAACATAACCTATCCTTAAACTGTAATCTTTCCAATTAAGTGGCCTCCTTCTAACACAGTAACTTCACAACTTAGTCTTCTCCAAGAATTGCACCATAAGCCTTCTAACTGACAAATTCACATAGAATCCAAATATCAAACCTTACAAGATTACAAGTATCATAACTCCTTATTCCCTGATCGTACAACCTACCAATTTCAATCATTTGGTCCACTTAGGTTTGGCTCAACCGCCCTTTTCCTGACTCACATCCCAAAGGTTTGGTTAACTGACTCAAATAACTTATCTCCAACTTAAGATCCTTATACTCCTCACACAGTCTATTATCCATCCAAGACTTAATCATACCATTTCCTTATAGAACCTCAAAATGAAACTCTGAATAGATATTCCAAAATAATACCTATGACTTTGTACACTTGGCTTTTCAAAAAGCTGTAACCATAGGTCCTACACTGGCCGTACCCACTTATAAATCTCATAACCATAACCCTGGACTCTAAAGTCTTACTCAAGGTCGTAATAGAGGAAACGAGTTCCCTATGCGCTATCCCTCTTAAACAATCATTCCTTTCTCAACAATCTATCCACATCATTGCCTACAGCATGACCTCATAACTAGGCATTCTGATCTTCATGTAGTTCATTCCTATGTGCTTTGACTAGAACAAATGTTTAGGGTACCCATATGAGAAGAACAAATTTCTTAATCCCATAGAGCATTAACCACATACATTTGTTTCCTACACCAAAAAAAAAAATTGGTAAAACTCAAATCACGAGATAACGCTGGTCCGCTCAACGAAGGGAGTAATTAATGTCATACTGATGCGACATTACCCAAAGAATAAAGAGAGATTCCTAAGGATGGATCTAGCAATTCAGTAATGGAGTCGCCCCTGGTGTGTTAACCATGTAGGGAACGAACACCTCGGTTCCATACGTTACCCCTCCTGTGTGAGTCCTGACAGCCCTTATCCACACGTGACATAACTGTTTTTGGCACTCACGGAGTCTCGTATGAACGAACAATTTGCAATAGTAACGAATTTAGAAATTTCCGAAACAAGGAAACACTTCTTTATTATTCGAAACATTACATAAAGCAACTGATAGAAAGTCGAATAGACGGATTACTAAACTATGGAGACTATCGACACAAGTCATCGCCCCTTATTCTAAAAAGCCTTACAAAGTACTACCACTTGTACAAAGCTTCCCTTCCATCGGGGTGACGTATCACAAAGAGTCGCTGCTCTTGACCCGAAGATTCCATAGGCGCCTTGCCTTTATCACGAGTAGCAGACTGCCCCGGAACAGATACTTCCGCCCGTGGGTTCTGTCCACTGCCAACTTTTGGGACCTGATTTGCTTGTGTTGGCCTAAGGTCCTTCTTCTTACAATATGCCTTCATGTGGCCTTCCCTCCCACAATTGTAACATGCTCGCTTCATCTTTTGGCAACTAGGGCTCTTGTGCCCGGCCTTACCACAGTTGTGGAATTGAATCCCGCCGCTATTCCAGCCTGAGTCCTTGGCGGAATCAGACGGAGTTGCCTTGGTCCTAGTACGACCAGACTTCTTGAACTTGGTGGGCGACGCTGGCCGCTTGAACAAGCAAGCCCTGCGATTCTGTTGCCCGCTCCTTGTCTTAATCTATGCCTCCACACTAGCTGCGACTTGAGGTATGGGGGCCTCTTGGACTTGCGGTTTCATCTGGGCCGTTGATACTTCGACCACTAGCCCCACAATCTGCCCAATGGTCGTCGCATTTAGCACAATTGGGGCAGGAGGTGGAAATCCCCTTGCAGCTTGGGGGTCCACTTGTCCCTGATGAACATCCTGTCGCAGGGTCGGGTCACTACTACGTGATCTAGATCCCGCGTCTTCCCCTTGTGGAGTAGCACTTCTCAGCCGAATTCGAGAATCGTTGCTAGGACTTTCGTTAGCTGCTCGGTCGGTGAATCGGGTGTCCATCATCTATTGATGAACCATAACGTTTGTTTAGAACCTTTCCAACTGGTACTTGACACTGAGTCAATTACGTTATGATACGATTTATAAGGGTCCAAACTAATAACTCTATATTAGTCTGACTGGCCCACCACCACTAATCGTCGAAACGAATTCTTCTCTGACTTACTGGAAATGAACTCTAGGAGAAATGTCAACCTTTGAATGACATTCTATCGAAGGAGAAATGATATTCCTAAGAATGGATCTAAGGAATAAGTAACAACTTGAATCTTGCAGAAGTTTGAAAACTACTTAAATCTTATATTTTCAACTTCATACATTATATCTTTAAACCTTATAAATAAAAATAGTTATCTATAAAGTTAGTTTCTCAAGCTAGTGATACGATTATCACAAAACTCTTACTAAGAAAAAAAAATTTGCACTTTTAAGGTTACAATCATAAACTTATTTTGATTGTGTATAACACGCCTTTTATAAACCAACGATAAACAACTTTTGAAGTTTGAAATAGCTAAATCACTAGTTTAAATTAAATTACAAGAAATAATTAAAACTTTTACTTTTAACATTTAAATTCAACATTGAAACTCTCGAAATTCCTTTTTCAAAATAGAAGATAGGTTGAAAATAGTTTCAAAATTAATTTTCGAAAATTCTCAAACCTAACAATAGGCCAAGAATTTTAAAACCGTTGCTCTGATACCATAATTGTAACACCCCCCCGACTTATTGTCGGTAGTGCCACACGCCAGTGACCTTAGACGTTGTTGTCCGATGTCACCCAAGGCTTTAATCGGAACAATTAATCTTAAATAAACATAATTAAATAACGAAAGGTTAAACAGCGGAAGACATTTGTATATGAAACTCAATCCTTTTATATTAAAATATCTCTCATCAAACGAGAATAGTGTTTATACAACAGAGTGTAATTACAGCGGAAAACTCATAAATTACACAGCGGAAGACTTCAAGAAAAAACCTAGTACATGACTAGGTTATAAAAATACATTTAAAGTAATACTTAACGACTTTGAAATACCGGCACTTAAATCTGCAACTGCAAGTCTCTTCTTCAACGGTTACTTCGAGTCTTCGAGAACCAACCACTGATGTGCCGTATAGGACGGATGACACCAACCAACCATGCAAGGAATAAAACCCGGTTGGTTAGTCTAATGAAAGACTATGCAAGGGTGAAAACAAAATGGTCCTAGTGATCGTAACCGTTTACTATCATTGTTCCTCGAATAACAACCGAAGGAACGATATATAACCCGAAACTTTCACGAAATGATTAAAATTTGAATGATCAAGAGAAGAATCCTAAAGGTCGAGTCTTATCGGGAACGTATAAAGAGAAGACTCCAAGAGATTGAGTCTTATCGGAAAGCGTATGAAGAGAAGACTCCAAAAGATTGAGTCTTACGGGAAAGTATGACAAATGTTTGGGAACATAATAATAATTTCACACAAGCGTTTAAAAAGACTTGACCATTTGGGTCCACGACCAACCTCACCGCGTAATGCGAATTCAGATTTGGAAGGAGGACTTACTCTAATCGAAGTCCAGACGAGTTTCCAAGTTGTACTTCTCGCCCAAGGTTCATTAATTATGTGCATAGCGGCACTTATCTTATTTTAGTGACAAAGCATACATTCACGTTATAAGCTTTTAAATATATCATCTCATCGCGAGAGATATCGAAAGGGATAAATCTCGAGTGGCGGCACCAGCTGTGTGCACATACCCTAAGTAAGGGTAAGGTCATGACCAGAGAGTACTAGGGAAATAATCATCCTAGCACCAGTTATAAAGAAACAACTAGACCTCGCAAGGTACATAGCGTTCCTACGAATACTCGTTCTAACTAAACAGTTAAAGCCACATAATAATCCACATCAATGCCATCATGGCAAAAGTATATATATATATATATATATATATATATATATATATATAATAGCATTGTTTCTAGCAATATATACAACCTATTAAAATATCATGTTTTAATCGTATCCTTTATAGAATCTGTTCCCAAACGAAAACAATATTCATCCCAATATAATTAACAATTAAACAATTGATAATTAGTGGAAATATGGAATGATAAGCAAGAGCAAACCGCCACTTGCCTTAGACTAGACGAACGATTGACGAAGACGGGTTTCTGGGTCCGGAACGGGAACAGAAATCGGATTACAGATTCATATGGAACGACCCATAACGAAACCCTAGGTTAGATTCGATAATAAACTATACGAATCTAAAGAATGACGAACGAAATCTAAAGAATGGAAGTCCCGACCGAGACCGGATCGCCCAAGGCCACGATCGCGATTGCTAAAGCAATCCGCGGTCGCGGCGGGCACTACTGCGGTCGCGGTCGTCGAGGACGAATGTCCGCGAGCACTGGTGATAGCGGCCGCGGACGCGGCCGACATTGTCACTGCCGCGGTCGCGGTAGTTCATAGCCGCGATCGCGGCTAAGAACTCCGGTGACCCAAAATGATAAAAACTCACCGGCGACGACTCGGAAGGGCTCGATTCGCAGCGGCTTCCACTCCTGGGCACCTTGCGCCTCCAATGCACTGCTCCTTGGCCACCACCACCTCCGTCGAGGGCTCCGGCGACTCCTCAAGAATTCCGGCGAGAGCTCGAAGCTCCGACGACTATGGAAACGAGAGTGAGAGGGGAGATCTCAGATCTGGGTGCTCAAAACCCTCCATTTCGGCCTCTATTTATAGCCAAGGAGGAGAGCCAGCCCCGACAAGATCAACGGCGACGACGAACGCGTGGCTCGCATGCCCGACTGTGCCATCTGCACATTTCCGTGGTCGCGGTGGGTTCTGCAGCGGTCGCTGAAAATTCAAGCCGAGCTCCCCTGGGAGCTATTATTCCGCGGTCGCGGAAATTCTTCCGCGGTCGCAGAATTGCCCTTTTCGCGTCTATTTGCCCGGGAAAAGGTTTGGCATGAGTTTAAAACCCCAGATCTTAAATATTTGTACCCAAACAAATATTCTAAGCCTCGATAATACGTCGAATGTATTTTCCAATGCTCTGGGAATTTTACAGAGATCCAACTTGCTACAGAAATTCTGAACTTCGCCAAACGTGTCTCGAATAATTGACGAGGGTTTGGAAAATTACCCAAATACCCTTATAAAAATGAGGGGTATTACAAAAAGAGTGTCACTTCTTCTAGTAATATGGAGCTAGCAGAGGAGTCTGTAGAGAACTTGCTTAACAAAGGAGCACTGAGTCCAGAGGTGCTGGCCGAATTCAATACCATTGTTGCATAAGGGGCAAGATGTCTCAGTAGTGGGGTTCCATTTGTTGAGTCTGTCTCTAGTGTCTAAGCGGTCATGACAGGCAAGCCAAGTGATGAAACTACATTTGGGGGTGTGGAAGCCATTCCAAATGGAGTTCCAAGAGTGAGAGATAGTGCCTTTGTCTCTGAAAATCTCGTAGGCAGCAGAAGTAACAAATTTTCCATTTTGGTCGGTGAGGTGGGCATGAAGTTGGCTGGCTGGAAGTTCCTTCAAAATGCCATCTCTGACGGCGAGCATGGACTTCCAGCACCAACTGTCGTTGTCTTTAGCATCAACGGTCCAGATATCACAATTTCAGAGGTGGTTCTTATTGGCCCAAGTAGTCCAGATACTGTTGCAGCCATTTGTGGGATGACTTAGCTCAAAGATAGATTTTGTCATTGTAGCTTTGTTCCAGGAGAGGAGCTCTTTGAAGCCAATCCCGCCTTCAATTTTAGGCTTACAGATCTGTTTCCAAGAGATTGGACATCGTCTGGAATTAGAGGAGCCAGACCAAAGATAGGATCGAAAGATACCTTCAATTTTGTGGAGGACCCCAATCGGCAGAAGCAACATGGAGCACCAGAAGATCTGAATGCCATAGAAAACAGATCGAATTAACTCAACTCGACCCGCGTAGGAGAAATTTCGGTTTTTATTGTCTTTAACTTATGTTGATACAAATGATAATTAAATTAAAGGGATCATAGGCTAATTGAACTAATTAATTTATTTAATAAAGTTATGATTAGCAAACAATATCATATCTCATATATCAGGAATATACTACTACGACTTGATTTTTTTATTAGGTCATGTCGTAATTTTTAAAAAATAAAAAAGGCTTAAACGAAAAGATAAAATCTAACTAACAACCCAATCTTTAAAATATATCTTACTAACTATCATATATGTCTTGCAGTTATTTTGATTTTGTTTATCAATTAACAAACCTAATCTATTTTAATTATCTTACTGATTCTCAAATAAAGGAGAGACTTAAATCTATTTCTATTAGGTGGAATTTACATATATATTAAACGAGAGACTTAAATCTTACGTATCATTACTATGTTCAATTCACCTACGTGTCATCATCATCCAACTATCATCTGCCACATCCTCCAGCCTTTTTAAAAAAAAAACATTGGTCCAGTTTAATTATACATTAGCTTTATTTAGTTGAATAAATTTTATAAAAATCACTAGCATGAAATCTGAATATGGTAATTAATCTTAATAAGATTTGAAATTACTAATTGATTTTATGTAGTAAATGTGTATTCCTATATACATATATCTTCATCGAACATATCTAATTCTACAAAATTAATAAAACTATTTCATGACTTTGATAGATATAGTTTCAATAATTATTAATTATGATTAGATTTTATCATATCAAAAACATTCTCAATTATATATTTTACACGCCTATGTTTTTTTGTCCATCATACGCATATTTTAACCAAATAGTTAACAAATAAAAAAAATTATATATAAAAAAAAAGATCTATTTGAAAAGATCATAGGTCGTGAGACAGATATTTTTGCTAAGATTATGATAAGAAGAAGAAAAGTTACGTAAATAATATTTTCAAGTTGAATGCATTAATTCCACCTAATCTTATTAGCTTTTTTTTTAAAAAAATTAACAAAAGAGTCCAAATTATTTCTAGAACATAAGAGTTATATCTAAACGAGGTTATTAATTTTTAGAAGAAAATTATAGTTGAGCAAAAATGGTTGTGGTTGTAGCCCATATTTAAAAGTAAAAATTATAGTATAAGATGATAGTCGAATAATATAGAATAATAAGTACAAGTTAGTATATTGATAACATATTTGAAATTTTATTTTATCATGTTGAATCCATTAGCAATTCTAACTTTTTTTCAAAAGAAAATATGAAATATTCTATAAGAAAATACACTTAGTAGGACACCGTATAATTGATAAATTTATCAATAGTGAGAAATTTGATAAAGGAAAAAAATATTATCAACTATAAGTGTAACATTTGTAATTATATAATTATTGACCTTTCTCCTGTATATACACTTAAACCATAATAACCTATAACCTTATTAATATAGATTGGTTTTACAACCTTCGTTTAATTATATCCTTCACTTTATGCTCACTTTTTTAATTACATATAACTTATTCTATTTACACTCTATTAAAGAGCTCAAATTTAAGACTAGAATCATTTGGAAAAAAATCTTTATAATGATTAATAAAATTATTTTAAAAATAATTTATAACTCTCACCCGTGCATGGCACGAGCACTATGCTAGTATATCTACTAAACCAAAACCATATTCTATGCCACATGTCACCCCCTACTAAGCCTACAACCTCCTTATGTCACATGTCACACTCATATTTATTTTATCACATGGCATTTTCTCAATTTTTCCTTTTTTTTTAAAAAAATCAATATAATAATTATATATAAGATCTTTATCCTATTTCCAAAATTGAATACTTCATCTATTTATTTCCAATTTTAAGATTTAGGGAAATCTGTATGATTTTATTGGATATGATTTATATTTTTATGTAATACTTTTCTTTATTAATTCACTTAAAAGTTATAACAGATTATTAATTGATAATTACAATAAAATTTGAAATCAAATACTATAAGTTTTCAATTAATCTACTATATATAATATATATCAATTATAACAAAACTTCCCTAGTAATTGATTATAAGTAGATATTTTTTAAATTTATTGTATTTATCTTAATTTCATTTATATTGTCACTAATTAGATATATATTTTATTTGTTAAATATTTTTAAATATAAAATTGATATATTTTTAATGATTAAAAATATCAATCCAAGTCGGCGTGCAATTTCAATATTATCATATTAATTAACTTAGTACACCTGCTCACCAACCCAATTGTTTGCCAATAATTAAGGGGGTAGTACTATTACAATACTATCATATTAACTTGGCTCTCGCTCTCTAGCTTACATGATACAACTTCTATATATATATAAGTGCCCAAACTTGTCCGAATGATACAACACTTAAAAGAACTTAAAAGCTCTAGCTAGCTAGCTTCAATTCACATATACTTGTAATTGCTTAATATATTGTTGGTGAGCAATGGGTCTCAAGGGTAAGCTGGTAGGTGAGTTCGAAGTGAAGTCCTCCGCTGAAAACTTCCACCACCAGTTCCGCCACAAGCCCCACCACATCTCCTCCTTCTCTCAGATCGTCCAGGACTGCGAACTCCACGGCGGCGAGTTCGGCCAGCCGGGCTGCACCATCTGCTGGCGCTATAACGAACTCGGTACCTTGCTAATTAACTACTATATATTCTCAAGTGATATATGTTTGAACTTTGAGTCTTGAGATGATAATTAATGGGCCGGTATATATATATATATATATGTATGTAGACGGGAAGTCCTGCTCAGCCAAGCAGGTAGTTGAGTTCCACGAGGAGACGAAGACGATCGTGTTCACGGTGATTGAAGGCGATCTGATGGCGGACTACAAGAACTTTGTGATCACTCTCCAGAGCGACCCCAGGGAGGGGGAAAACGATCTGGTGAGATGGACTCTGGAGTACGAGAAGATCCACGAGGACTCGCCCCACCCTGTGAAGACCCTTGATGTGCTGCTCAACGTGGGCAAGCACATTGAGATTGACCATGTCAAAACTGCCGATGCAGCTGCCTAGACCTACAGGCTACAACTACGTACGTATGCTTCAGTACTGTCAATTGAGCTTTCTATATATATATGATATGATGTGTTCACCACCCGGCCTCTTGGCTAGAACATTAATACATGTTAATTAATTTCTATGCATGTACTTGCACTTGTTCTTGTTGTGTGCTTTCATGTATGATGCATTGCTATGTACGTACGTATTTGATCACATCCTTCATTGGATCTATATATGCTTGTAATGTTCCCTTTTGATTTCGATCTTTTGTTAATCTATGTCACTTTGTTGTATTAATCAATGATATATATATATATCATGTGTGTTCGATCAGCCTGAACCTGTACATATATTGTATATATGCTTTTTGCTTGGAACTAGCTAACTCTAGTATTCTTCTGAGTTTTTCTTGTTTTGCTGCTTATGGCCAAATAGTATATCGCTTTGGCTTGAATCCCATTGGAACTCGATCATAACCTATGCTTTTGATCTTCGGAGGATTTATATATTTGGAGGTCCAACTTGAGCCATGTACAACTTTTCTCGTCAAAAAAACAATACAAATTATTAGATATAGATCAAAACTAATATGAAATCAATTTCACAACAAAATTGGCAATTGATCTCATAAACAAAAACAAACAATACACTACTTATGACTCTTCATGGTTTTGACAACTCTACACCTATCCTAAATGTAAAAACTTATATATGGAAAATTGTAAAGAATAGTTTACCAACAAAAGAAAAGTTATTACAAAAAGAAATTTCTGTTCCACAAGGGTGCATTTCATGTAGCAATCAAATGGAAAAAGGATTTTTTGTTAATCTATATCACTTTTGTAAAAAGAGTCGTGTTCTAAACCTAAACCGGATATCCTATATTATGTCACACTCTCGCTTTGCGTTTGCAAGACCTCAATCACGCTCTCGCTTTTTGTTTGCGTGGTTTTTTTTAGTATAAAAAATACAAAAAAATAAACGTATGTAGCAAACACTTATCTTATCTTACCTTTTAATCATTCCATCTTTATTCAACGGAATAGTCACATTTGAAGAAAAAACAGAGAAGTTTCGAAGTCATGTAATCTAAATCCACATCTTGTTCGTGAATTAACTTTTCAAACCCATATCTACATCTTTCTTTCCATCCGTTGACCATCTCCGACCACCTTCACGCCTTTCTCTCAGACCGCTGCCGCTGCCCCTCTCCGACCATTGTTGCCTCTTACACCAGAATACGAGATGGTCCAGATCAAACCAATTTTGGATTAAAATTTTCCATCTCTTGCTACTTGTTCAAATTGAAACATAGATCTGCACAAAAAATAATGTTATGATTCATTTCATCTCCGAAAATTGGTTTATGTGAAAACCAGGTCGGTGAGTGGTGGAAAGAGGAAAAAGAAGAAGGTGGGGCAGTAGAGTTGTCAATCGGATCGGTCAAGTCGGGTTCGGTTCGGTTATTTTGGATTCGGGTCATTTCGGATAACAGGTCAAGCCGGTCGGGTCATTATAGGTCAGCGGGCGGTTCGGGTTAACCAACGGGTCAAGAGCGTCATTTTTTAAATATTTTGTTCACTATTTAAATATTATTAAATAGTTATAAACTAATTTAAATATGTCAAAATAAGTTGAAATGAATTAAAATAATAATAATATTATTAGTTATTTTAATGTAATTGATATTAGTAGACCAAAATCAATTTTTTTTTTATATTAATTTTTAAATTTCTACATTATAAAAAATTATATAAGTACAACAATGTTCTTTTTTTAAGATATTAAGCATGTGATATTGGATCTACTGACACGGAATATTACGGTAAAACGGATGTACTAATCACATCTGTTAGATGAGATTTAATGGATGGGCTGAATTACACCAATTTGAGGTGCATAGTAGGAAAATACCCGATGCTCTTGGGGGATTGAAATTTGATTCTTCTTTCTCCTATGGATACGGTTTATTCTTCTCTCTCCCTCTCAGATCTCTCTCCCCGATCCCTGATTTCTCCCTCTAACCCATCGGCGCCCTCATCTCTCACTCTCCCGCCGGAGACCCACACCACAAGCAGTGGATCTAGGCGAGGTGGTGCGGATTGAGAGCGTGAAGAAGTGGGTCGATGGCAGTGGATCTGGGCGTGGGCGTGGGCATCTCGAATCTGGGCACGCGGGGATGGTGAGATCTAGGCACGTGTGCGGAGGTTGAAGACGAAGCAGAGGCGTGAAGAAGTGGGTCGATGGCAGTGGATCTAGGCGTGGGCGTGGGCATCTCGGATCTGGGCACGCGAGGATGGTGATATCTGGGCACGTGTGCAGAGGTTGAAGACGAAGCATAGGTTGAAGACAAACAGGACGGTACATGACGTGGCCTAAGGTCGTTATGCCAAATCAAAGTAAACCTCAACTTCCAAACTAGTTTAGTAAGCAAGCAAGGGTCGAAATCCCAAGAGAATCACAAGCGTCTATATTCATGTCACAAATTGAATACCAATCGAACAATAGTAACAAAAGGGTTTTTTTTGAGGTTTTAATCAAGTAGAAAATAAAACAGAATAAATAGTATGCAATCAAATGTGAGAAAACACTTAGCCAAGCAATTTCCACTTAAGTTTTGGTTGGTTGATCTTAGATTACTTCCAATTTCTTCCTATGATTATTCTTGTCCCGATCTTGTGTAGATTAATAAGGAAACCATCCCTAAGAACCCTTACCAATGAATAACCCTAGCACCACTAGTGATTCAACCTAAAGGCAATAATGAACATAAGAATTAACCAGGATACACATAACACCTCAACCAGAAGCATTCAACATGTAATCAAATCTCTACATAGATAAAATCCACCAAAGCAAATAAAACCTATGCTTGCCACTCTAGACCAGGACGTTAGCCCAACAGTTTCCTAGTCATAGCAATATGAGTAACAATCAATAAACCTAGATGGTCTGTCTAGACAAATCAATAATTATTCAATGATATTCTGCTTAAGAGAAGAGATATAGATCAATAGGAATTAAGAAAGGGAACATAAACTCACAACCAATAATCAAAACTTAAGCTTCCATTGCCAGACTAAGCAAGAGTGCTTAGCCTTCCATAGTCTTGAGAAAACAACGATGATATAAAACTAAAACCTGATATGAGAGTCTCCCTAGAATGAGCTCTCTTCCTAGGTTAAATAGAAAAGAGAACTAATATGGGCCTAACAAGTTCCTATGCCCAATAAGAAAAGAAACGAAATAAAATGGAAAAATAAGAAAAGAAATTAGAAAAGATAGACTCGGGTCGGTCAAGTCGGATTCGATTCGGTTATTTCGGGTTCGGGTTGAGAACGGGTCGGGTCATTTCGGATAACAGGTCAAGCCGGTCGGGTCATTACAGGTCAGCGGGCGGTTTGGGTTAACCAACGGGTCAAGAGCGTCATTTTTTAAATATTTTGTTCACTATTTAAATATTATTAAATAGTTATAAACTAATTTAAATATGTCAAAATAAGTTGAAATGAATTAAAATAATAATAATATTATTAGTTATTTTAATGTAATTGATATTAGTAGACCAAAATCATATTTTATTTTTATTTTTATTATATTAATTTTTAAATTTCTACATTATAAAAAATTATATAAGTACAACAATGTTCTTTTTTTAGGCTATTAAGCATGTGATATTGGATCTAGTGAAACGGAGTATTACGGTAAAACGGATGTACTAATCACATCTGTTAGATGAGATTTAATGGATGGGTTGGATTACACCAATTTGAGATGCATAGTAGGAAAATACCCGGTGCTCTTGGGGGATTGAAATTGAAATTTGATTCTTCTCTCTCATATGGATACGGTTTATTCTTCTCTCTCCCTCTCAAATCTCTCTCCCCGATCCCCTTTCCATCTTCTCTCTCCCTCTCAGATCTCTCTCCCCAATCCTTGATCTCTCCCTCTAACCCACCGGCGCCCTCATCTCTCACTCTCCCGCTGGAGACCCACACCACAAGCTCGTCGTGACGCCCCTGCTCGTGTCGTAGTTGTTGTTGCAGTGGTCGCTCGATCGCCGCCTAGTCCAGTCGCCACCACCGATCATCATCGCCACCATTCCCCAGCACTGTCGCTCATGTGCTAGCGCCACCGACCACCAGTCCGACTGCTCGCCATCGTCGTTCCGATGGCGGCCCTGCGAAGTGGGTGCGAGGTGGTGCGGATTGAGAGCGTGAAGAAGTGGGTCGCTGGAAGTGGATCTGGGCGTGGGCGTGGGCATCTCGAATCTGGGCACGCGGGGATGGTGAGATCTGGGCACGTGTGCAGAGGTTGAAGATGAAGCAGAGGCGTGAAGAAGTGGGTCGATGGCAGTGGATCTGGACGTGGGCGTGGGCATCTCAGATCTGGGTACGCGGGGATGGTGAGATCTGGGCACGTGTGCAGAGGTTGAAGACAAACAGGACGGTACAGTTCTTGATGAGGTGGTGAGACGTCGACGCGGTGCGGGATCCGGATCCGGAATCGCCGTCTCCGATCTGGGCACGTGTGCAGAGGTTGAAGACGAAGCTGCGTTCTTAAAAATATTGGAGGGCTTACAGTCTTGTGAGATTTCGGAGTTGAAGCCAGGAACTCATATATTTGTCGTTTATGGTGTGTCTCCCGTGCTTCCTCACCTGATAAGTTTTCTTTATATTTTTGTTGGCTGTTGTGTTATGGTTGCTTATCGTGTTACTATCTATGGCCCTTGTGAGATCTTCGTATGTTATGTTAGGTTTGTAAATTGTTTAATGTGATATTCATACAAATACTTTTGATATTCATATTGGATGTAGGTCTCATGTGTTGAGTATTTGATATTTATAATGTGATATTTATCTAAACTCTAAATAATCATCATGTGTAAATTAAACTCTGAATATTAACACTATTTTTATGAATATCGAGTACTTAGTGTATGACTATGCGTACAAATTACGTGAATATCATCACATATGGACACCAAATCAGAGTCTACCTTTAATATAGTAAGGTAATGGTGACGAGTTGTCTAAGAGTTAAACCAATCACCCAAACTCTTTATTCAATCAGCATCTATCTGAAATAAAATATAGCAGCTAATGCATGGAATATATCACGTACCATACCAAACTCTTTTGCATCCCAATTGCAAAGAACAATAGTCCTGCGAGGTCTCCATCCCAACCGCATCAAGAAAGCAAGTCTCCGAGCAATGTCAAGCAGAGCTGCAGTTCCGCTGTTCGGGTCAACAGCCCCATAAGTCCACGCATCTCTGTGGTTTTGAAGGAGTTACAAGTAGCGGTCGGGTTCTTCATACCCCACAATCACAGCAAGAACATCCTGTATAATGGCCATCGTGTACTACCCACAAAGCCAACCACCCCATATCCCCAAAATCAATCATCCAAAATTGACCCAAAAAGAGGGGAAACCGAAAACCCAAATTAAAAATCGCATAGCTTGGAAAATCTGGGTCGGAACCTTGACAGCCTTCTTTCACGCGAAGAGGGGGCGACTGATGTCGATCCGGCGGGACTCGGCGGGACCAGTTTCGGCGTCGACACGGGTCCTTTCCCCGCGGCGCTGCTCCGCCTCCTAATCTGTGCGCTAGGGTTAGAAATTATGTGAGTGCGGTGGGACAAAAGAAAGGAGAGGACTATTAGGGGAGGCCGGATTCATTTCGTGCGATCGAATTGAGTCAAGAGATGAAGAAGTGGCCGAGAGTGAGAGTGGAGAGGGCGACCATGGCTGGAAGCCATTATTAGATTCAACTTGGGAACGCTCGGTGTTATTCAACTTGGACTTGCTTCGAAAAAAAAATTTGCTATAAAAAGAATTGCAGATACAACCTTCTGAGAATTGTATAATAGCATTACTTTATACAAAAGAGGCAATGAGTTATAAAAAAGTCTAACTTATAATATATAACAACATTTACGGGAAGTAATCAAAAGATAAGATATTCTTCATCAGCTGATGCACTAGGTGACAATGCGTGTTTGTGTAGTAATGAGATAAAAAATCATGTATGTTTCTGAAAGTTTATAGCTCAATATTGATCTATGCTTTACAAATTTTGCTAGCAGACTGCTTACCCGTATTTGGAGGAATGGACCTCCCATTACAGCTGATCACAAGAAATATCACACGACCGGACGGGAGGGTTGAGTTTTTTTTACGGCCTGAATGTCATGAAAACAGGTATCACATAAAGCTCATTACTTGTGCGTTTCGAACACCTCATAATGCCAAATTTCATGCGTACATACCTGCCATGAATTGTAAACACATGTACCTTTTGTCATTGCCAAAGAAAACCGCATTCCCAAATAACATTATTAACAACACCACCCCCCCTTCGCGCCTCTGCATACGTCCACACCACACGCTCTAAACACAAGTGTCGTTCACTTTTGTGTTTTTACCAGGCGGGCATGGGCGGCCATCCACGATGCATAACCCAGGCGAAAGTGTGGCCGATAATGTCGAACTTGCTGGCCGACATGCATCGCTTGATACCCCGAGTAAGATTTGTATGATCAAATTATGTTTATGCATGCATGTCATCAACTCTGAACACGCACGTCTTTCCTGTTGTTGACTGCATCAGGAAGGCGTGGCCGGCCACCCAAGCCGAAGCACCTAGGGGAAAGTGTGGCCGGTACTTCCCAACTTGCTGGCCAGCCCGCACAAGTGGAAACCCCAAGTAAGAATTGCACAATAGGAAAACTTTCCCCAGCCCGCACAAGTGGAAACCTCAAATTCCTCTGTCGTCGAAGAAGACAACAGCTACACCTCTGATGATTATGCTAGAAATGTTGGAAATTCAGCATTAGAAAGAGCTAAAGCTATGCAACGTGATCCTCGAAAGAGTTTCATTATTGTACTAAATCAAACCATGCTCTACCCAGAATATCGGGTGGTAAGCACCACATCCTTCATTATGTAAATTTATGATTCGGATTGCTTCATAATATCAACTTTAAATGCACTTACTGATATGCAGAGTATCCCGAGGGAGCATGCTTTGAAATTCCTGAGTTCTGCAACAACAACGGAAGTTAGCTTGGATTGTGGTAATGCTCTTTTGCATGCGTGTATCGCAACGAGTGGGAATCGATACAGATTTGGCAACGGCTGGGGGGATTTTGTAAGATGGCATGAATTGGAAATCCATGACGCATTAGTGTTTGAACTAATAGGTCGGCGTCCCCAAGTTATTTATCTAGTAATCATATTCAAAGCTTAGGGATATTATGTTTATTATGTTATGTATGTATTTTTCGGATGACATGTACTACTACGCATTAGTAAAAGAAATTGTGTTTTAATTCATGACATGCCCCCATACTACCAAAAAATGCTTAATGGGCCCAAACTAGGCTCAATACTACCAAAAAATGCTTAATGGGCCCAAAAAATTACTTTCTCGTATTACATAAATATACTAACATGATATAAGTTCCTATTACTTTATCGTATTACATAAGTATACTAAAATGATATAAGTTCCTAGTCCTTTCTCGTATTACATAAGTATACTAACATGATATAAGTTCCTATTCCTTTCTCGTATTACATAAGTATACTAACATGATATAAGTTCCTATTACTTTATCGTATTACATAAGTATACTAAAATGATATAAGTTCCTATTCCTTTTTCGTATTACATAAGTATACTAATATGATATAAGTTCATATTCTTTTATCGTATTACATAAGTATACTAAAATGATATAAGTTCCTATTCCTTTCTTGTATTACATAAGTATACTAACATGATATAAGTTCCTATTCCTTTCTCGCATTACATAAGTGTAACATGATATAAGTTCCTATTACTTTATTGTATTACATAAGTATACTAAAATGATATAAGTTCCTATTACTTTATCGTATTACATAAGTATATTAAAATTATATAAGTTCCTATTCCTTTCTCGTATTACATAAGTATACTAACATGATATAAGTTCATATTCTTTTCTCGTATTACATAAGTATACTAAAATGATATAAGTTCCTATTCCTTTCTCGTATTACATAAGTATACTAACATGATATAAGTTCCTATTACTTTATCGTATTACATAAGTATACTAACATGATATAAGTTCCTATTACTTTATCCTATTACATAAGTATACTAAAATGATATAAGTTCCTATTCCTTTCTCGTATTACATAAGTATACTAACATGATATAAGTTCCTATTACTTTATCGTATTACATATGTATACTAAAATGATATAAGTTCCTATTCCTTTCTCGTATTACATAAGTGTACTAACATGATATAAGTTCCTATTACTTTATCGTATTACATAAGTATACTAAAATGATATAAGTTCCTATTCCTTTCTCGCATTACATAAGTGTAACATGATATAAGTTCCTATTACTTTATCGTATTACATAAGTATACTAAATTGATATAAGTTCCTATTCCTTTCTCGTATTACATAAGTATACTAAAATGATATAAGTTCCTATTCCTTTCTCGTATTACATAAGTATACTAAAATGATATAAGTTCATATTCCTTTATCGTATTACATAAGTATACTAAAATCATATAACCCCATGCATAATCACACGCTTAGCTTATGCGTGTAGTTAGACGCCTAGCTTAAGCGTGTAGTTGCACGCGTAGCTTAGGCGTGTAACTACACGCCTAAGCTAAGCGTGTGATTATGCACGGGGTTATGCATGGGGAACTCCCATCTACCGCACAGTCGTAAATTCAGTTAATTCCGACTCTAAGTTATGCATGTTTTCCTTCCATTTTGTACTTATTTGTTTTTCGATGTTAATCATTTTGAACTGTGTCGATTTTCTTATAGTTGTTCATACATCTTTTTATGGCTCGGTAAAGTTGTGTTGCTATTTCGTATTACATAGGTAAGTATCAAACCACATAATAAACATGAACAAACATACTAAACGAAATAAGATAAAATAGCTAACATTTACAGAAACACTCCGTACATATGAATCGTGTCTAATCCAAACATAAAAACTAATGTGGCTCTGAGCCACTACCTTCGCCAGGTTCCGTGACAGAATCACGAAACATCTGGGATTGGCGAGGTGGAGATGGGGCCATGGGTGGAGGATTCCCAATCAGCATATCAAACCATAATCTCGCATGTTGCTCAAATGTCAGTGTCGCCGCCTCAGGTGTGCGTAAATATGTGCGAATATCAGCAACAACCACCTGAATGCGCTGTATTACATAAGTAAGTAATATTTGTCAAACTATTGCAAAATACACAATACGAGATAAATCATTCAAACAATTCGACAAAAGTAAGCGTACCGCGACTGCGTCAACGGTTGAAGGGACATGGATAGGGCCGACCGGACGATCACGTCTGACGGAACCGGGATCGACCAAGGGATGAGAACACTCTGCATACCAATCTAAATACTCGGCAGACATCTCCCACCCATGTGTCGCATCCGATCCATGCAGATCAATCAACGGTCTCAGATCTGCATCCCAAGCCCCTAGAAGCTCACCAACAAAACTCAGCTTGTATCCCTTAATTTCCGCTTTCCTGACAACCTTGTCCGGCTGGATGGGCAGAACTGGGATTGGCTGCATGAGCCCAAACTGCCTGAGGACTCTGTCCGGGTGGTACGGCTCCTGAACATCTATAATGCGCAGTATACCGCGAAACCTGGTAGGAGCTACCTCAGGAGCCTGAAAGTCTAACCCCACCCAAGGGGTCCAGGTAACCTGTAAAGTCAAAAAGGCAAAGTCAATACATACATACTTTTTTAAATTAAAGACTAAGATATCGAAAATTATGTGTACTATTCTACCTCCTCGTATCTCATGCGATCCAGTATGCGGTGTATGGCGATCAAACGACCGGTGTCTCTACTGTTAGGCACCTCCGCGGCACCAGGAACAACTCCTCCAAAGGCCTGGGGGTTCGTGACATATTGTTCCCGAAAATGTGGGAGATATGCCCAAACCCAGCACTGTAAATGAAGAAATAAGGCTATTAATGACCGAAATATAAAAACGTTATGTTGCTATTTCACTAATACATCTAATATCTTACCCTAATCAGAATCCCGCAAGATGCAATGCCCTGTGCTCCACGCCTAGACGCCTCTCCCATGTTGCGGAAGACGTAGGCTAGAATCCCAGCTCCCCATGCAATGTCGTCGGTGACGTCGTGGTCAAACAAAAGCGCCAACCACTTGTGCTTCACGGCGTTAGTCGACTTGTCCACCAGGACAGTCGAGCTGAGAAGCAACAAGAGGTAGTACGTAGCAATAACGCCCTCGTCACGCTCGTCACTCCTCATCCACTCCAATAATCTACTCTCTAAAACCGCCAAACGAAGACCACCAACTATGTGCCATCTCTTCACCTGCTCCTGATCAACGCCCAGATCAGCACAGATGCGTTGTCTCACTGTCGGATCACCGAGGTCTGAAGTGCAGCTCCTCTCACGTATGGGAACCCATAAGATCTGGTGAATATCAGCAAGGGTGATGGTCATCTCTCCGAAAGGCATATGAAATGTGTTCGTCTCGGGATGCCATCTCTCCACAAATGCAGAAATCAACGCCGAATCCATGCTGCATGCAATGCCTAGTGTGCGTAGACCTGTAAGCCCGCTCCGCTCAGCCAGCCTAAACCACGTATGTGGCTCAGGACTAATATACTGCTCGTGTGGAGAACAATGGGCTGCGCGGAAATGGATCCTCAGAATCTTACGACTCTGAATTAACGGAATTTAAGATTAGTATACATTTTCTAATAAAAAAATATTTAAAGATTCAACACATAAACTACAACGTAAAACATACCAAATCCTGCTCCGCTTGACGACGGGCTACCCCGCTATGACGTGGCTGATGCTCCTGCTCGGCAATCTGAGGAACAGGCTCTGCATCCTCAACAGCTGTAGCGTCTCCTCTACATCTCCGTCTCCTCTGCTGTACATGAGGTGGCATCTACGGAAGTGCCTCAGGAGCGGGCTGAGGTATAGGAAGGTCAAATATAGCCCGAGCAATGTGTGTCTTGTAGCTAGGGAGAAGAATCGGACACCTTGGGCCTCCAGGCATCCAAGGATGGTAAGTATGTACAACAGATGGACCGGCAAGAGGTGGAGAAGAAGGACCGGCATGAGGTGGACAAGAAGGACTGGCAGAAAATGGAGAAGAAATACCGGCATAAGGTGTAGAAGAAGGAATGGCATGAGATGGAGAGGGTACAGGAGTAGGTATCGACCCAAAAAAAGGCGGGGAATGAGAAAATGGAATATCGTCCGTACTCAACTCCTGTGTCGGTAATCTAGGCTCCAAAGACTCAACATACTCTGCCTCATCATGCGGCTCCTCGATAGCCTGATCATCAACCGTCATGTGCTGAGTTGCCAAGTCCTCATCGTCCTCCATATACTCATCATCAACGGTCATAGGCAGATGCGAAGATACCCCACTAGATGATAATATATCAGCGCTCACAAGACCGGCGCGGCGACGAATAGACTCAGAAATACCAACACGCCGAGTGCGGTCAGCAACAACAAGTGTCGGCTCCGTACGCCTAGTAGGGGTGAGGGCCGCCAATATACTCTAATTTTTTGGATACTTATTTGATTAGGGACTAATTAATACATTTAGGGACTTATATGATTAATTTTAGAATTTATTATACTTGTTAATTTCTAAATATACGAGCCAATAATTTTAGAATTTATTATACTTGTTAATTTCTAAATATGGCCTCCTCCTCCTCCTCCTCCTCCTCCTCGTCTTCTACCGCCAGCTAGGAGCTCCTCCCGCCACCGCTCGCACCACCGCCACCGCTCGCACCGCCAGTCGCCTCCGCGTCGCCGTGTGTTGCCGCGCCGGAGCTTGTCGTCGTCGCGCCAGTCGCACCGCCGCCAGTTGCTCCGCCGCCAGAGATAGCGTCCAGACGTTCGGCCGCCGCTCCGCCGCCGGTTTCGGGCCTCTCTCTGCCGCCAATCAAGTCGCCCAACCCAGCCCAATCCAAATCCATGGCTAATGGGAACAATCGAAGGAAAGGGAAGAGAGATTTCGTGGAATCGGATTCGAATTTTTTAGGTTTGAAGACGCGGCGGGAGGAAGAAGACGACTCGTCTTCTTAAGCGTGTACATACACGCTTAACGTAAGCGTGTATGTACACGCCTAGCTTAGGCGTGTGATTTGGCTTGGGGGCATGAGCTCGTTATTTGGGTTGGCCTAATAGTATTACACGCGTACGTTAAGCGTGTAACGACACGCTTAACGTAAGCATGTAATACATACATGTTTTTCAAAATGGCAAGAATACCCCTCCACGCGTAGCTTAAGCGTGTAATAATGGACGCTTAGCTTAAGCGTGTAATATAGCGTCCATTTAGACTCGTTTTCGCGTGCATTTAGCCTTTCCGTAATTTTTTCTCTTTTCTTTTTCTATTAATACATATTTCGAATATTGTAATTTAAACCATTTTCATAATATACCAAACGATGCAGATTGGGTTTGAAAAAATAAACACGTTTATAAACTATTGTATGACAAACCTAGAATACCTTATATCTTATATGTATATTTATTAATTTGTATTACTGAAATTGGAATCGTAAATTTTTATATTACTATAGTCCTAATAAGTGAGATTTTAATATAGAGTTCATTATTTATATTTTATTTTGACTTAATTGAATCACATTTAGCTTAGATCTTTCGATAGTGCATTAGTGCCTAATTTGGTATAACTTTTTTGTTTCATAACGTAACAAACTGTAATAAAAACTTTATTATTGAATTAATGTAGTATATTTTAACTCCACGAAAAATATATAATTCGTTGAATATTTAAAAAGTTGTTATAAACTAAGAGAAAGTGAGAGATTTGAGAAAAGAGAAGAGAGCAAAGAGAGAGTAAACTTTTATTTATTAGGCTTTCAATAAGAGCCTTATATAGGGTTTACAATGTTTGGGGAATAAGTCAACTCTAGGGTTTAGAGAAGCTTATCTTATGTACATCCATAAATATAATATTATAACACTGTCCCTTGGATGTACATCACTAATTGTCTCGTTAAAAACCTTGTCTGAAAAAACCCAATGGAATAAAAACCAAGACTAAGGGAAAAATAGTGCAGTTGTAATTCTCCCCTTCAATTTAACATTGCTTGACTGAATCGGCTGAACTTGTCATCCTTTCGACTCAAAGCTCATGAGTTTAGATAGATATCGTCAATATGTAGGTAATATTGAGTGCGGAGTGATGTATGACCTTCATATATCTCCATTTGTCTTCGTGCACATAAATCTTGGTTCTTCGAGAACTTGCATGTACAATCCTTTATCAAAAATATAAATACAAAGCACTACAGATAACCATCTCCAAATAATGATTTACATATGTAATTGGTCCAAAACATATCACTTTTGATACACAAAATCAAACTTTGCTTGAATCGCCATTCTCAACTCTACCAATCATCATTGTCGACGTATTTCCATGTGATCAAGAATCATTTACCTTCTCGTATGTCACTTCTGGTGCAAGTATTTATTCAAACAACATCATTAAGGACAAGCGCATTTTGAGTCCTTCTGAAATGGATTGTAACAAACATTTCGTACTTATCCTTTAAAGTCCTTACTTATGATTTGTAATCTGAGATACGATTTTCTTGAAGAACTTATCTCAAGAAACATCCGTCATATGTCAATAATTAACAGCTTGTTAAGCTGCAATATATCATTCCTCTTCAGGAAAATTAAGCTTCAGATATAGTCTAAAGTCTCCCACGCTTCTGGCATAATTAAGACTCCCTTGTAGTGGATTGGTCTGGAGTTACTATAAGAACCTCCAAATGAGCTAGACATTTCAGTTGGTATATGTGACTCCGTCACTTTCTTGGCTTTTAGTAAATGCAATTTATAGCATCCTAGCTATATCATTATGTATACGATTCGTTGAACTTCTAGTTCATGTTCGTTTAACCAAGGATATAAAATTATCAAGAATTTTCATTCCTTGCAATCTCTTATACATATTAGTCTCATTTTCCGCTCCCCCTAAAGTTGGGATTTTATCTCTTCAAAATGATGATCTTGATACCGAGCGATCACCCAATATAAGCTCTAGGTATTCAATAATCTATAGGGACTCCTGCCCTCGTAGAATCTCAACTTTCCTTGTGGCATTAATTTAGTTCATTTAGGGTGAGAATTGGACGTACACCGCATATCTATATACTTTCAGTTCTCTTCTGGAGATAATTTTCAATTAGGGGAATATATCATGGTTAGTCAAACTTAAATTCTCAACATTCAAATTTTATAAGACCCCTTATGGTCAACGATTCTTCTAGATCGTTTCATGTATTAGCTTTAACCCAACTATGATTGATGACCATATAAATAACCACTGTACTATGTCGTTCTATTAAATAGTGTGAGCTACCTGATGCTCGACCGTTACACTACTTGATTTATTTATTTCTCCCACTTTATGTTTCGTGTGACCAATGTGTTGAGGCATCTATCAACATCATAAAATATATGAACAATTAACATTGGTCCATATGACGGTGTTATTAGTCCTCATATGTATTCTTGAATATGTCAAGAAACATGGAGACTATGCATTTACTCTTTACATAATCGACATTGTTACCAAGAAAACAAGTCGTGTATTTATGATCACTCTAAGATAGGGACTCCATGTCCTAGGATCCACCGATCCTTTAGTAGGTGTCCAAGTGAGTTTTCCTATGATCCTGCACATTATTGTTTCACTTGGATGATCGAATCCATTTTTGCCACAAAAAAATATTTTTCCATCAACTAACTTCTGGTTAGAAATATTATATGATTCAATGGGTTGTCGTATGTACCTCGTGTGTAAATTTTCCTGGGAAAATTTAGATAGATATTCGATATTGTCCTTATTCATGAATTCTGCATGATAACCAATTTGTCGAATAACTTTTCAAATAATCAACAAGTTTGTCCTAAACTCGTAAACATAGAGTGTTACTCATTTAATATATTGTTCTTTCCTATAACAATATAGATCTCTTCTGGAGTCATGAATGAGATGCTCTTTCTAACCCTTATACTTTACACTTGGTTTTTGCCATTTTGCAAGATAAAGAAACTTCTGGTTTATCGAAATGATATAAGTAATAATGACATTATCGACAATAGTTCCCACCATTGAAATTTCCATATGGGTGATCCTTTAATATTTGGGATATCATCAACTCAAAATTAGATAAATCATTACCTTGATTTCCAACTTTCGAATAAAAATAGATGTCTTAAAATATGTACTACTATCATAGTACAAAATTGACATATGATCATGAAACTGTTCGAGAATATATAGTGATCTCTAAATTGTCAAAATATTGAGTCTTAATACTCTCATAGAGTTGTTGATGGTATGGTATAACCATTAGTTTAGCACAATTTCACAGAAATTCCAAGTGCTAATTCTTATCCCAAATTCGTTTAGCTAAATGAATTTTAACACTTAAACCACGTGTTAAATTGTTTCTTCTGGAAACCCTTAAAAATTTGGCGTTGCAATCATAACAACTATTCCAAAATAAATTTAAGAACTAAAACACTAGGAAAAGAAGATAAATCCATGATTCTTTCATTTCGATGAATCATGTCACTTCAGGGACAATATCTTTTTTTTTTATGTGTACATCCACTCCCATGGATGAATTTATTATTTTACTATAAATACATAAAATATGTAAAAGTAAACGTAATTAATGAAACAAAAAAAAATAAAAGAATAACATAACCAACATTACTTAAATAAAGAGGATAATTGTCAACTTCGAGTGACAAGAAATTAAACACCAAATTTATTGACCCTTTTATAACCTACTACAAGAGGTTATTTCTAATAAATCCTTTTATTATCTGCTTCAGGAGATGATATTTTCTATAGTTACTCACTTCAAGGAGTAATATGGTTTATTCTTTCGTCTACTTCGGGAGATAGAGTTTATCGCTACGGGGATGATTTTGGATTTGTCTATTCCTAGACAAGTATATTATGTGTGCATCCACTTCAAGGGATGTCAATTTTCAATAGTATAAGAACAAAATAAAAGAACGTGAAAATAAATATGCAACTAAAAATAAACAAGCTAACAAATAAAATGGATAAGTAATTGGATTTTTAATATGTCATCCACTTCGGGGAATGAAATTCATCACACTACTGGGTGATATAATCCTTATAAATACATCATCTTCAGGGATGAATCCATCAGCCTTATCATTTGCTTTATAAATACATCTTATTTAGAATAAACATATCCTTTTTGAGAGATAAAATTATCACTTCAGGGACATGGATTGAAAACTATCGCTTCAGGGATTGAAAACTATCGTTTAAAAAATTATCGTTTCAGGGATTGAAAACTAAACTGTCACTTCAGGGATTGAAAACTGTCACTTCAGGGAATGGAAATTGTCACTTCAGGGAATGGAAATTATCGCTTTAGGGATTGAAAATTATCGCTTTAGGAATTGAAAATTATCGCTTTAGGGATTGAGACATATCGCTTCAGGGATTGAGACATATCGCTTCAGGAATTGAGATTTATCGCTTCAGGGATTGAAAGGAGTATGATTTCAGGAGATAAGTACATTGTTACAAAATACACTTTAGGGATCATACATACATAGTTATCGCTTCAAGGATTGAAAATTATCGCTTCAGGGATAAGTATTGAAAGTTAACCGCTATAGGGATTGAAAATTATCGTTTCAGGGATTGAAAATTATCGCTTCAGGGATTGACAATCGCTTCAGGGATTAAAATTTATCGCTTCAGGCATTAGGAATTGTCGCTTCAGGGATTAGAAATTATTGATTGTAACAAAGATAACTAAAACATGTGATTCAACACATATCATATAATAAATTATGTATGCGAGAGGTAGAAGTAGCAGTTACACTTAATCCAAATTCGATGTAAAAGTATAAATTAGCATGCACTATGTATGCGAGAGAGATAGAACTGTATTATATGAACTATATATCATATAATACACTATGATGCAGTAATATTGATGATGAATTCCTCTATATGCTTATGGATGACAGACTGCCAATATATATATATATCTTGAGTTATATAAATCGAAGTGAAAGAAAGCAAATTAACAATTAGTAACGTAGTGGCAGAAGAGAACAAATAATGATTTAAGTTTGCGATGAGTAGCACCGAAGGAAAATAGTCAGTATCACCGAAAGAAACTTGTGGAGGCAGTGGCCGGATAATGTTAGGTATCGAAAGCAATCGTGTTCATAACGTGTTATAAATTAAGAGAAAATGAGAGATTTGAGAGAAGAGAAGAGAGCAAAGAGAGAGTAAACTTTTGTTTATTAGGCTTCCAATAAGAGTCTTATATAGGATTTACAATGCTTGAGGAATAAGTCAACTTTAGGGTTTAGAGAAGCCTATCTTATGTACATCCATAAATATAATATTATAACAAAAGTTAGAATTTAGTGAAAAAGAGATTAATTTGAAACACAAAATTATTATCGGATGTGCTCTAACTTATTTTCCCTAAATAAATGTATAAATTTGTTGATATATCATATACATCTTAGTTGTCGTTTTATTATTTTTTTGTAGTATATAAATAAGGTTTATCTGTTTGGTTAAGAAATTAAAAACAAAGAAAATTCATAATTCACGGATCATATCCATAGAAATCTATATACACGATTTAGGCTTATATTTCTTTTATTTAATGAATTAATTTGTATTTATTTGGTGAAGATAAGTTTTTCAATTCCTACTCGATTTATAAGGCTTATAAATTCAACTATTATCAGCCCAAAACAATCGAACTTCACATATCTCTTTTGATTAATTTCACTGCGAAAGCACATATTAGACTTCTCTTTCACACATAGGTATGAATTACTCTAACTAATCTTATCATTCTTATGTATCTTTCACGCTACATTGCTTTACAATTTACCTACATTTAACACTAATCATTTCATTCGATTTTCATCTCCGTTACTAAACTCATCTCCATACAAGATAGATTAATAAACTATAAATTAAATTAATCCATATGTAATTCGTTTATACTATGTAGCATTTCTAATGAGTGAAAAAGTATGGAACAATCATTCTGTATAACAGATGCTCTAAGCAATTTATATGTTTCATTTAATCCACCCAAAATTTCAATACCAATATGTATAAATCATGTTTTACATTTTGTAGGGGTTTTTCAGGTTTTCTTCAACACAATATCCACCCAACGGCCCAACAACAAGATAATGGTGGCATTAAGAATATCGAAGTCCATTGGCTGTATTTTGATAAAAGGAGTAAAATTGTCATTTGCCAAGCTTAACTTTGGTCGTTAATGACCATATTTTCATTTCCTTGATTAATTTTTGCTTTGTATATGTTATTCGATTTTTAGAACATACTTTAATTTTATTGGGTTATTACAAAATTATTATTGTATTACTTCTAAATTACCTAATTATTTTCTTCATTCATAATCACGTTTGTGATTTTTTTTCAAAAAAATCACATATGTGATTTATTTTATTATTTATTTTTAATGATTTGTAAATTATTTAAAAATAAATAAATACAATGATGGAAAATCTATTGAAGTTTTAACCAATCGGATTAACTTATTACTCTTCAATTTTCATTTGATGGTTTTTATTTATTTATGTATTACATCTAAGCATAGTTTTATATAAGATGTCGATCTATATTGAATATGAATCAGTTTCAAACAATCTCTTTGAAATCATGGACTTCTATTCACGAAATTTGAGTTAGTAATGAGTTAAGATATAAAGTTTACACATTTAAATGGTAAATTTTATGATTAAAAAATGTACGTAAATATAAGGTGATGAAAAAATATTTATTAAAATAAAGTCATATTCAGAAAAATAAATCAACCATTTATTTACCATACAATTATATATAGATAAATTTATATAACCTTTGACAAACTTTGGCATGTTAAATGTAGTTCAATTCATGACTTTAAAGTATGTACTATTATATTGATAAGGAATTGTTTTTATAAATAAATCCAACATGAGCACGATTAAGGGACCATGATAAACCTACAACAATGTCAGTTGGGTCTCTGCTATAAGTCATTGTACCTTATAAAAGGTCTCAGTAGGATTGCCAACATGGTATTTTTAGCTTAAACAAGGTAAAAAAAAAACGACACATGTATTTTCACAAACTTGGAAGAAATACTATAAGGTATTTTGAGCAAAATATTAACTACTATTTCTTAACACAATATTTTTTGGTAGAAGAAATACTATAAGTTATTACATTATTCCTTTCTAAAAGAATTTAATTTTTGAATTAATACAATTGATATTTTAAAATCTCAAATGTTATTTATTAATGTGATATATTTTAAATATAACACCTCAATATATAAATATTTTGCTACAATTTTATTTATAGTACACATTTTTATGTTTTACTAATATCATGACAAATAATTATTAAAATTAAAATATACATAATATTCATATATTTGTTAATATAATATTAAATATTAAAAATACAGAATAATTGATATTAGATCATATAATATGACATATTTTGTACATGACATGAGTACTACACTACTTAACACGATTACTTTTCGGCGCATAGGCATTTTGCCGTTTGGCGCATAGGCTCGCACGTAACGTGAGGGTACAACCCACACGTTACGTGTGACAGTGCTCCACACGTTACGTGTGGGACAATTTCACACGTTACGTGTGGTTTGTACCCTCACGCTACGTGTGGATTAGTCAATAGGGTTTAGAATGTTTATTTGTAGTATTTATTTGTTTATCTAAAACCCTACAAAAAACACCCCAAAATAATCAATATAGAAGATAGAATAGAATTGTTCATTACGTTGGATGAATACAATCACATACAAGAAATAATACAAGTTCTTCATAAACTTAGAAAACCTAGCACAAAATAAATGACATCGTCTAGTTGCGTTTGAAAAAATTAGGATAGTCTCTTGTAAAACTTCGCGACATATCATGTCTCTGCTTTGATAAAATTGCTTGCTCCCTACAAAGGTTGATAGTACGTAAACAACATTACACAAAAGATATGACATCAAGGCATTATATGATGTATATCATTATATAGATTGAGGTTATACCTACGCATCTTATCCATATCTTGTAAAAGTTCTTGCTTAACAACATCTTGATTCACCTTAATAAGATATTGTTTTTCCCGCCATTGTTGTCGAATAACCGCGTGTGCCCTCTCCTCGTACACAGGATCAATCCAATTCCTGTATAAACACCCTAGTCTTGGGCATCCCCAATACCTCCTTCCGTAGTTCCACTGCAAATCCCAAGTACGGACAATGGTTTTCAAATTACACTCGCATTGTGGAGCACTTATTTGTTGATGGTGCCTATTTAGGTTTGATGATGATTCGGATGAAGATGTCATTATTTGATGTAGTGCTTGGTTTCCTACAAATCCATTAATATGAAAAGGCCAATTAGGGTTACTAAATCGAAAGAAACTGGAAGAAGAAGCTTACCCACAAATGAATCTTCAATCTCGCTTGTGTTGGAAGTGTTGTAGTGAACAAACAACCCTAATGCCTCTTATATAGTGAAATGATATATACAGCTGTAGTAATTAAAGACCACAACCACACGAATTAAAGACCTCAACAACTAGCATTAAAAACCTCAACCACTAGCATTAAGGACATCAACCACTCTTACCCTAATAACCCTAAACCCTAAACGTCAACCACTCTCATAAACAATGTAACTCGCATACCCAAATTCACCCTTAATAATTAAAGATAAACTCTAAACTCAAACCTTAATCATAACACTAACCCTAAGACCTAAACCCTAACCCTAACCCTAACCCTAAACCCTAAACTTAAAACTCATTATTTTAAACTCTACCGAAATGCCATAACCCTATACCACAAAAAACCTAAACCCTACCCCTATCCATCCTATCCTACCCTACCCGACATACGCCTAAACCCTAAAAAACCCTAGTAATCACACGTTACGTGTTAATGTGTTTCACACGTAACGTTCTAATATACTTCGCGCGTAACGTGTGGAACGGTTTGACACGTAACGTGTGGTTCAGTCTGTTGCAAAACGCATTGAATTAACCGTCTTGTCCCCACCTAACTGTAATAATGACCCATCTTCTTTGTCCGCTAACAACCCATTTCGAATCCATTTCGAACCTAAACCCTCATCCTAAACACTCCCAAAATCTTGATTTTCACTCACATTTTTTGTACAAAAAATGAACAATCCGAACAATAACGAGTATTGGAGCAACAATGGGGAAGATATTCCACTTTGGAACGAGGTAATTTCTATAAGTAACCCTAAAGTTGTCTTTTTTATTTCTTGATTTGAAAATGTTTAAAGTTCTTAGCTTCATGGTTAGGGTTTAGAGAAGTTATTTTTGATGGCCCATTATATTTGTTGTTTAGGATTTAGGAAAGCTATTTTTGATACTTATTGTTTAATATTAAAGATCTCATTTTATTGTTTAGGGTATTAGAAACAAAGATTGAGCGTTGTTTAGGGTTTAGGGCTACGAATTTGCTGTTATATTGAAGAACAGTTTCACACGTTACGTGTGAAGAATGTTCACACATAACGTGTGAAGATGTTCAACACGTTACGTGTGGGTGTGTTTCACACGTAACGTGTGGACACTCTTCACACGTTACGTGTGTAATCACCACCCGAAACCAGGTTTCATTCTGTAATATGGCACGGTTTGACAGTAAACGTGCTTTTTTATAATCAGTGCACTAATTGATGACATGATTTCGTGTATGCAGACGAACTATCATTTATACGAGGGGTTAAACAATATCTCCCTCAATGACTGGAGCACTCCACAGAAGACATTTCCGGTTTGGGAAACGCCTGAAAAACTGCAGGATTGGAGCACGCCTCAGAAGACATTTCCGGTTTGGGAAACGCCGGAAAAACTACAGGATTGGAACACGCCTCAACCAGTTATTGATATACCATCATTTGATGTTGGGATACCGTTTCCTCCAGAAGCATCTTCATCTCATGCTACCCCACAACTGTGCTTTCCATCCCTACACACACAGCCTCAGTTCAGTGTACTACCGGAGGAGGATGTGTACGTCTCGGCCGATTATTCAAGGTTCTTCACATCTGATCAAATCTGGCAGTCTAGAGAAGAAGCCTTTTTGTGGGCGCGGGAGATTGCTATGAATCAGCAATTCTGCATCAAAAAGTGGAGGAATAAAGCTTCCACCCCTTCGACCCTCGGGGGGACTTGGTTACCGTGTGATAGGCATGGACAAAACGTCCCTAAAGGAGCTGACCAAGTGAGAGACATCACAAGGTCGAAGAAATGTGGGTGTCCCTTCATGTTGAGGCTGAAAGAAAGGCCGAAGGGATTGTGGAGGATCACTGTACACATGGAACTCACAACCATGTCATAGGAGACAATTTGTATGGTAGTGCATTAGCTGGGCGACCAACTGCTGAAGAGAAGGAGATTATAAGGGTGATGACGGTCAATCATTGCAAGCCTCAGAAGATTCATACTACAATCCAGTCGTTCCCTGGAAATTTGACCAAGATGAAGCAAGTAAACAACATCATGCACGAGATAAGAAAGAAGGGCATGGAAGGAAGAACAGTTGTACAACAGTTCTTGTATGAGTGCAATGAGAAGGGGTACTTCATGGAGTATAGATTCAACAAGGAGACCAACAAGATAACGGATATCTTCTTTGCAAGCCAGGATCAGTTGCGGTTGCTGAAGGCATTTCCGTACATTGTGCTGCTGGACTCTACATATGCAACTAACTGGTTAGTAACAAACATATGAATTATACTCTTCATTTGTTCATGTCAAGGTTAGGACGCCATTGTATTTTATATATGATTATGTGTGCAGCTACAATTTGCCCTTCCTTGAAATTGTCGGCATCACATCAGTTTGGAAAAACTACAATATTGCCGGGGCGTTTTTGGAGAAGGAGGACGAAGACAGTTACAAATGGGCCATAGAGCAACTTGCTAAGATGTTTGCCAAGGTGCAACGAGCACCCACATGTGCGGTCACTGATCGGGAGAAGGCGTTGATGAACGCATTAGAGAAGCAGTTTCCAGAAGCAAAATTCCTCCTATGTAGGCGACATGTGAGAAAGAATATTGAAGACTTCGGGAAGAAGGCCATGGGCAAGTTAAGGGGCACAACGTTTTCCAACGACTGCATGAAGCTCTTTAAGGAAACGACCATACAAGGGTACGAAAGATCACTCTGGAAGCTGAAGTGTGATTGGAAGAAAGCTCCAAAATGTGTTCAGTACCTACAAAAAAACTGGCTTAACCCCTACAAGGAAAGAATGGTCTCTGTATGGACAGATACAGTGTTCACGCTCGGTACTACCACCACTAACAGGTATGTGCATCAATGGTTTATCTAAATTTAGCTAGTTATTTGAACTTAGTTAGACCTTTACAACAATCAAACAAATTTTCGAATTCTTGATTGTAATACAGGGTTGAAGGGGCCCATTCCAGTCTGAAAAGCTTCTTCACAAGCAACGATGGCAACCTTTGCACTGTGTTCGATCAATATGATACACGGTTGCGCAATCATATTACTGAGATTCGGGGGGCATTGAATGTGAGCATTGGGAAGAGATATACGCTGCTAACAGACGCACATCTTTTTCGTAAGCTGCACTTCAAGGTGTCTGCGGTTGCACTAGCTCGTTGATTGAGGAATACAGGAAAGGAGAAAGCTCCAGTGTGGAGCACTATATGCAGATGCCAGATGAGGGTCAGAGATGGCTTGCCTTGCGTTCATGACATGGCGCAAAATGTTCGGAGCGAGACCCCAATTGAACCTAGCTCGTTGCATCCGTTCTGGAGGCAACTGGACCTTGTCAGAAGTGAAGACATCAGAAGAGGAAGAATTATGCACACGCAACGTGAATAGATCTTTGCTTGACGGAATTTGCCCGAAGCGTCTTCCCCACATTGCCAGTGAGATTCAACAAAGAGCAGTCTGTACACTTAGAAGTATAGCACATCCAGAGCAGACTACTCTGGAAGAGCCAGCCAAAGTTAGCATAAGGGTCGGCCTCAAGGAGCTCTGAACTTTGCCACCAAACGACAACCTCATCATGGGAGCACACTGACCAACAGATGGACGAAACACCTCCGAAAAAGCAAAAAGGAAGACCACCGATGATGGGCCTACCCTTACCGTGTGGTGCCACGTCATTGATCAAGAACCCGTGGCGATATCTTTCACAGTTCCCCAAGTGTATGAGACCACACTTTGGAGGATGGTATGAGATAGTGGGTGATGGAAACTGCGGGTACAGAGCCATTGCGCATGGTCTGGGCTTAGGGCAAGATAAGTGGGAATTTGTTCGACGTACCATGATCGCTACGTTGAGAAAAGAGTATGAACTACTCGCGCCACTTTGGGTGTCTACGATGACACTTGAGGCAATGGAGGCGAAGCTTGATTGGTTTCCTTCGCCGAACAGGCCGGCCCCACCGGAGACGTGGTTGGAGCTCCCGGATATGGGATGTTTGGTGGCAACGGCATTCACATGTGTGTTCGTTACCGTCGGTCGTGGCGTGGGGATGACATACCTGCCTATGAGGGGGAAGACAAACGAAGCATCGATTGGGGAGAATTTGAAGACGGTATGCATTTGCCATGTCGAGAACGAGCAACATTTTATTGCGGTACGTTTATACAATCTTGTGTTAAAACATCTGTTTATACTATCTTGTGTTAAAACATCTGTTTATACTATCTTGTGTTAAAACATATGTATGATGCATTGATTTTCATGTAGATTGGGCTGGCCAAAACTTCGCCCTTGCCTCCTATTTACTCGGGGTGGCTGTATCATCATGACCCGTCTTCGGGTGATTACGTAGATCAATGGCTATTAGATCGTTCGTTGGAGTATGAACCAGACAAGGACGAAAAGAAGCCAAAACGAAAGAAGAAGGTCGAAACAGTCGATTTATGTAATGAATGATATGAGTACGACATTCGTATAGTATGCTGCAATGAGTACGACATTCCTATTGTTGTCATAATCCAAACAACTTCCCCAAAACATTCAAACTGAAGTCATAACATTCAAACTTCAACAAAACATTCAAACTCAAGTCATAACATTCAAACTTCAACAAACACATTCAAACTCAAGTCATAACATTCAAATTTCAACACAACATTCAAACTAATGCTCAAATGACGAAGCAGCCAAGTTCAATGGTTCGAAAGGAAGGGATACATTTGCTCCAATGATTGCCGTAACGCCTCGGCTACGTCTTCACATCGGTCATCTCCATGGTGATGATCGCGATATGGATCCATACGTGAATAGCAACTATCAAGGCACTGCACAAAAGATAAGTGGATACGATTAATAAACATACACGAAGTCAAAAATAAACAGGATATAATTACATGATTACTTACCTGCTGCTGAGTGTAACGATCCTCTTGAGGGATGATGAATGGATGTGTATGTTGGAGATACCACTGCATGTAATCATCGGTACACTGGTGGTGTTGACGAACTGGAGGACCCATGGCTTGCAGGCTAATGGAATGTTCATTGCGGGCATTCCATGCATGTAAGGATCTATCGTACTCCACCGTGTAACTGCTAATCTTCACGCCCCTCCATGCCTTAATGAGAACAATCGGTGGTCTTGGACATTGTTGTACACGCCCAAACTGCCGAGCTACTCGATCCGGCATGTAAGGCTCGGTGACCCACAGACAGGATATGACTCCATGAAATCGCGATGAAGCAAACATCTCATTATTGAAGTCAATGGAGCCGTATGGCATCCACTCAACCTAAACACAATTGAATTTCAAACAACTTATAATGCATATATATTTTAACATAATAGATAAGGACCGTATATGCACTTACACTATCAGCATGCATCCCATCCAGCTCCTCCCTATAATTCCTGGTCCGGTTGGGTTCATGTGACATGTCCCATTTTCTGGCGTATGGGATCGGCTGTTGTGGGTCCCAGTAAACACTCTGTGCAGGTCTAAACATGGGAAAGTACTGATATATCCATGACTACAAAATAATTACACATATGTCAATTCCCTACATAACAAACATATAATATATCTATAACAAAAATTTAGATATTTTTATTCAAGCCATTTAATACCTGGATCAGAGTGAAACATGTGGACATGACCCGTGCCTCTTTTCTTGTGCACTCGCCCAAGCTGCGGTACACGTGTGCAAGAACACCGGTACCCCATGCATAGTTCGTGACTTTTGTGAGATCAGTCACGAACGGAGTGTAATAAACGGGCAAGCGATGCTGAGACTTGTCAGGAAAGAGGGCAGACCCCACCAAGTACAGCAAGAACCCAGCCGCCAGCTTCTTCGACGCCAACTCCTCGCAATGAGTCTTAAAATCTCCCGCGTGCAAGTTACCGGCGACGATAGCACCATCCTCCAGCTCAAAAAACTCATGCGTCTGCTCCATCAACGCCTTCTTCAAATCATTGCGGCTTAGCTGCTCGTGCCATTTCTTTGGGGGACCCATGTCTTGCCCTTGTATGTTAAGCCCAAGGATCATCCACACATCATGGAGAGTTATAGTCATCTCTCCCCATGGCATGTGGAATGAGTTGGTTTCCGGTTGTCAACGCTCGACGAAGGCACCAATCAGCGTCTCATCCACATGCTCATGCATGATGTCCGATAGATGACATAGCCCGGACGCCAACGCCATGCTACCCCACGCGTCTTCCGTTGTGAGACGCCATGAGCGTAACTGCTTGCCTCGCTGCTGGAACCTCAAGGATTGCACCGACTGTATATGAACATAATTAAGCAATCATACAGACTTATTTAAAACAAGATTAATAATTACAAAAATTGTGTTACGTGCAACTTACAACGCGCTGGTAAAGGAGGTACGCCACGTGGTTTACAAAACTCTTTAGGAGTTCAGGTCTCTCCGGACCTCCAGGAACGCTCACCACCAGTTCAGGGTCGTATCTGACATTCTTCTTTGACCGGGGTGGTTTTCCCCGCGAAGAAGAGGCTTCCTGAGGCTCCTCGCCCGCCGTGTTTGGGGCGTCTTCTCTTGGAATCCAGGCATTGCTGGACTGGGCCTGAGTCCCCTGGTCCTGAGTCCCCCATGTACATGCATGATCCTACATTTATTAAATAGATCAGATGCAATAATGAATTGTAAACAAATGCATGTTATACTAAATGTACTTACCATAGGCTGATGATAGGCAGCGTTCGGGTACACCGTCGGGTTCTCCCACGGGTTGTCCTGCTCCTCATCTCCCTGATAATAATCTCTCGGGCTATGATGAGGGCTCACATGCGGCGGTAGTACCGGCAGACTAAAATTCCGCCCGTAATAGTTATTCTGATCTATTGTATCAGAATAACAATGCAGCGGACTTCCTTCATAGTCTGGATCCCTCGGAGGCTCAGAGCCTGCTCTACCCCCAATAAACGACGGCACTGCCATTAGGCTATACACTCCTATCATGCCAGTATCGCCAGCAGCCCCAGTACTGCTACCTGCTCCAATCTGGTATGCGCCGGTCTCATCATCCCGGTAGCACACATCCCTCCGTTGCCTCCTTTCCGACCTTTTGACCTCTTCGCCAGTCACATACGACTGTTGGCGTACAAGGTTGCGACGTATCCTGCGTTCAGTTCTTTCCCCAGGTTCCATCTGTGTTTACATATCAACACATTTTAATCAACAAAAATCAACAAACAGAAAATCAACGTTCCAGATATCAAAAAAAATGCAAATTCACACGTTACGTGTGACTTGTTCTCACACGTAATGCGTAGTGCACATTCACACGTTACGTGTGAATGTGCTTATTCCAATTTCACCCGCAGGCCGCCGGCGACTTTCCGGCGATATTCCGGTCGTCTTCTCCGGCGAGACAGTCCGAATTTTAATCAACAAAAATCAACAAAATCAAAAAACAGAAAATCAGCGTTACAGATATCAAAAAAAAAGGAAATTCACGCGTTACGTGTGACTTGCTCTCACACGTAACGCGTGGTGCACATTCACACGTTACGTGTGAATGTGCTTATTCCAATTTCACCGGCAAGTCGCCGGCGACTTGCCGGCGATATTCCGGTTGTCTTCTCCGGCGAGACAGTCCGAATTTTAATCAACAAAAATCAACAAAAATCAAAAAACAGAAAATCAACGTTCCAGAAATCTAAAAAAAAGGAAATTCACACGTTACGTGTGACTTGCTCTCACACGTAACGCGTGGTGCACATTCACACGTTACGTGTGAATGTGCACATTCCAATTTCACCGGGAAGCCGCCGGCGACATTCCGGCGATATTCCGGTCGTCTTCTCCGGCGAGACAGTCCGAATATTATTATTTTTTTCAAATATACCCAAAATTCAACAACAAATCCACAATTTTTACCAATCTAACAATATCATCACTTCCACTTTCATTTTTCCACACAAAATGTCTACAAACCTAGATCTACCTAACCAAAACCCTAAACATCACAAAAACTTCTACAAAACCTAGATCTACCATCCAAATCATCTCCAAATCGTAGATCTATCATCCAAACCTAGATCTACCTAACCAAATACTATGTGTGGATTTAAATTTATTAAAAACAAAATCAAATAATTATTTCTAGGAACTAACCTTACGCGGGAGGGGCGAGGAGGCGTTACGCGGGAGGGGCAAGGAGACGTTACGCGGGAGGGGCAAGGAGGCGCAGCGGGAGGGGCAAGGAGGCTGAGTGCTGATGCTGAATGAAGAGGAGGAGCCGAATCTGGCTTTTATAGCCAGATTCCCACACGTTACGTGTGATACAATGTCACACGTAACGTGTGAACCGATCCCACACGTAACGTGTGGAGCCAATTCACGCGTTACGTGTGGGTCTTGAATGGGTCAGTATCGACGCGTAACGTGGGAAGTCTATTCTCACGTTACGCGCGGCCCTATGCGCCAAAAGACAAAAATGCCTATGCGCCGAATAGTTGAGCCCCTACTTAAATGTTGAAAACTTGAAGACGTGGGATAGCGTAAGACGTTAAAGTTAGGCATGTGACGTGGTATACCTTGTAAAATTGGTTACATATAATACAAAAGAGTGACCCTGCTCAAAATAATTATTGTCTTCGATTTGCGCTTGCGAATGATATCGACGAAGAACAGATTTTGTGATAAACTGTTTCAACGGAGAATCATGTGGGCGACAGTGCAGTTGAAAATTAAAGGGGAGGTCGTTGGTGCGATGGGATTGGGATTTGGATTTGGTGATCAAGTATTAGACAGCTTAGTTCATTTATCACGACCCTTTCACACTTCATCAAGTTAATTAATTGATCTTAAATTGTTTTTTATCGTACTATCTAATCTTCATGATCTAATGACACAAATTTAGCTGCTTTTGTGGAAAGTATATCTTTTGTCTCCCAAAGTTGCAATTAGCTAGCTAGGGCTGCTAGAGTGATTCCGACGATTAATATTAAGATAAAAATTAGGGACAAATTCTCCAATTAATCTTAAATATTAGGGACAAATTCTTCGTCGTA